>CM066257.1:8234955-8252455 GCA_033675135.1 Frankliniella intonsa
CCGGTCCACACATCACCATACGGGTTATGCATGTGCATATTTCCGACTTTATCAGCGAGCTGCCGGGCGGGGCCGGGCGGGGCGGGGCGGGGCGGGGCGGGGGGAAAAGCGAGAGTGCGGTGCAGCGCTGGGAAACAAGTGAGAGTGAAGGGGACAGGGGTGTGGTGTGGACCAGGGGTGGAGCACACACACACACACACACACTCACACACAACGCCCGCGCGGTATGGTCCAAGGGCGTCCGTGGACAGAGCACTGTGCAAAAATTCATCGCAATCTCCTATCGACTTTGCGCCTCACTCTTGCTCTTATTTCGGTGCCCATACATGTGCGAGATACCCCGCCGCGTGACTCACACTGTGAAAACAAATGTTTAGTTCTGCACATCAAGTGGTGTTTAGTTTCAAACGTGCAAAAACTGAACACTTCCTGTTGTCGGGCTAATCTAAACGTGAACTGGCGTGCACTCGCTCTAACACTTTGTGGAAACGTTCAGTAAACTTCACACCATGTGCTGCGCAGTTTCTCGAAGTATCTCATTGTAACCGTATGCCTAGGGCATGAGTCCAAGTAGTGTGCCCTCGTGTACACGTTAAGAAACGTTTAGTAACTAGACATTTCGTGATCACTGGAACTCAAAGGGCGACAAATTTGTGATCTTTTGTGGCGACACATCGCAAAAGGAAATTCCCAAGTTTGCGACCTTTTCTCCGGCCACACTTGCGTGTGACCTTTTCTCGGCGACAATTTCGTCGCCAAAAGCTCCGCGTGTGACCGGAGAAGGTGATGCGTGTCACTGTTTTACGGTCACATGCGGAGCTTTTGGCGACAAAATTGTCGCCGAAAAATAGGTCACACGTAAGTGTCGCCCGAAAAAAGGTCACAAATTAGGGATCTTTCCGATTTCCTCTGTGTCGCCGATCACGAGTGTGACCTTTAAAATTACAGTGATGTCTAGTTGTGTCTGCAAAGTCGTCAATTCGACGCGCAAGTGTCCAGAAACTGCACATTTGCTTTACCTGGTGCCAATTTGAGGCGGCACGGCGCGGGCGGCCGACACAAACATACATCCACAGCGAGTTTATTTAGGCCCAGCCGATGATAACGGTGCAATGGGCTGGGGCGGGGCGGGGCGGGGCGGGGCGGGGCGGGGCGGGGCGGGGCGGGGCGGGGCGAGGCGGGGCGGGGCGGGGCGAGGCTGGGCGGGCGATAAGTTACGTTTGGGGTTGGATCCGGGCGCCCTCCTCCAGTCGGCCCATGCACGACGAGTGTCAGAGGCACCGGCCAGGCCCGGCCGCCAACAACAAGCAGAGTGTTCCATCAGATACCACCATTAGCTCAACCACCTTTTTCATTTAGCCCATGCAGACGCACCGTGCACTCGCCACGTGGCACCACGTGCGGTGCGCCACCCACCGCGATGGGAACCGATCAGGACCGACTGCATTTTCCCGGATTTTTTCTGATTTTTTTTTTGTAATTTCTTTGAATTACAAGGTGTGCAAAGATTTCAGAGTTGTTTCCCCTTCGGCTGCAGCCCTTTCTGCACTCACGCGCTCACCGGGTCCTCGCTCCGCGAAGACGCCCTCCAGTTCACCAGGATCCTCGTTCCACACGCACTCACCTGAAACAGAGGAAAAAGGCAAGACACGTTAGACACGGAGGACAACCAGTGAGCGGGTGTGAGGACGCTGCGCTGCGGGGAAACAGAGTACTAACTGGTCCACGCGATGAGCAGAAGGAAGTTGGGGGAAATCACGACGTCTGGGCACCGGAAAATTTGTGAGCAAAGAAGGAAATTTTCGAATTTTTCAAAATTACGAAGAGTACAAATATTTCAGAGTCGGTTTCCGCTCGCCCACACCCTGATAATCTACGAGTATCTTCTGAAGATGTCGACCAAAACTCTGTGTTTCTTTGCCTAGCTACAGGGCGAATTTAGTGCGTCTCCTGGCGCACTCTTCACGGGTCCTGAGGCCCCCTACGATCGTGACATAAAATTCCAAGTCATGCTTATCTTTTTTACACACTACAGTGTAAATATTATTTCCAAAAGCTCCAACTTGAAAAAAAAATATCGCTAGTGTTTTTTTTCTATTATTTATTTATTATTATTACAGACGGCGTAAAAATGTACAAGACGATGGGTTTCTTCGGGCCGGGTGTTTTCTGGGTGCGTTTCGATTCGGCTCGAGTTCCATGTACGGTGACCCGGTACGAGCGCCGGCCCCGCCCCGCCACCATCTCGCGTGGGACGGACACGCCGCGCGCCCAGGCAGGCAGGCGGTACCCGTGGGTCCGCGGAGTTCCCGCCCCGCCCCGCCCCGCCCCGCCCCGCCCCGCCGCCCACGTGCCCCCGCCCGCCACCAGCCCGTTGCGAGCGCGGCCGACGCCAAAGCTGCGCGACTCAGCCGTGATCCGCACACGCGCGAACAATACTAGTACAGCATGTCCGACGGGGTCGCCGGGTCGGGCCGAGGCGGGGCGGGGCGGGGCGGGGCGGGGCGGGGCGGGGCGGGGCGGGGCGAGGCGGGGCGGGGCGCGGGGCGGCCGGACCCCGAGATCTCCAACGCCCTCCTAGAGAACGCGACCACCTGCGCCACGCGGCTATTGCCCCCTTCGGTCCGAGCCAGAAACAATTTGAAATTTTTCCTAATTTTAGTAAATATTTATAAAGTTTTAAAAAATGTTTTCATAAAAAATACACTAGTTTTTTTTTTAGGACACTTTCATCAATTTTATGTATAGCTATGCACACATTGTACATAAATATGCACAAATTTGCGCATAAAGGACAGAGTTAAGCATAGTTATGCAGAAAAAATTGTGCATAAATTGTTGCTTAAAATCCTGCAATAAGGCTTATGCACAACTAAGTGCATAAGGGTTTAGTGTGTAGTTATGCAGAAAAAAATTGTGCATAGTTAAAATCCTGCAATAAGGCTTATGCACAACTAAGTGCATAAGGGTTCAGTGTGCACTAGCGCGCCTCGCCGGTCCCCACGCCGTCGCGGCCGCCCCCTCGCCATGCGGCGCGATAGACCCCATGACACACATACAACTGTACTCATCTGGAAACCTCGGCTCCAACGCAGAGAATTTTCCAAAGCGTATAACAAATTTAGACGCACGATAAGAGGCAAACAGGGACGGGGGTGCCATGCGGTCCAAAAGCGCACGTGGCCCGTGTGTTCACGACGTGCCGCGTCACGCAACAGCCGATAGTAACGCGGCATTCCCGGCATTCTTGTAACGCTATGTCGAGACGTGTTGGGGCTGTCTGGTCTGATATGGTCACGTTTTCAATACAAATTCTTTTCTTTTTAGAAAAAAAAAATAAAAGTCTAGAAAAAGCGCGCTTTTGATAACGCGTCACCGTCTGTCGTCACCTTATTGCTTCTGCAGTACTTGACCGCTCGGGAAACGGCTCGCACTTGTGATCACGATAAAAGCAATCTCTGATTTTTTAAGGGGAAAAAAAGGGAAAACTTTCAGGAACTTCCATAGTTTGAGGGAAGCTCCTCAGATTTTGAGACAGTCTCCTCAAAAAAAGCTTAGGAAATTTACACGTTTGAGTGGCCAAGTGCACGAGTGATTCCTCGCACACCTACAAGTGTGAGACATTCACACACCTGCAAGTATGCGACATTCACACACCTGCAAGTGTGCGACATTCACACACCTGCAAGTGTGCGACATTCACACACCTGCAAGTGTGCGACATTCACACACCTGCAAGTGTGCGACATTCACACACCTGCAAGTGTGCGACATTCACACACCTGCAAGTGTGCGACATTCACACACTTGTGTTTCCTGCGCGGCGGCACCGCCGCAACAGGACGGAATGAGGGGGAGTTGCAAGGTCGAGCAATATGAACAGAACCGCGACACACACCGACCGCGTCGGAAATGCATGGGTGTCTCAATGACGACATCCCATACAGACCAGGTGCCCCGGCCGCGCCGGCCGCGCCGCTCAGCGCCAAGGTGCGGCTACTTGCGGGGGCGACTAGACAAGAAGAAGGGGGACTTGGAGGAGAGGGGGAGCGCGCAGCGGAATATATTACCTCCTCGGCACGGATAGCAAAGAAACACCACACTAGGTGGGCCTACGACAGGGGGCCTTTTGTATGCGTAATAGTATATGACCCTTGCCTTCGGCATGGCCACTGTGTGGTCACGCCCCGTTGTTTCATCATTGATTAGGGATAGTAACAACGCCCTGAACTGAGTTGCGAAATATTTATCCTAAGAACACCGGAAAAAAAGAGGCTAAGCAACGCCTCTCCTGGGCGCTAAAATCATAGTGCTAAGTTTAGTGCCTTCCCTTGGGCCCTAAATCTTAATGCCTTTGCAAAGGTAATAAATTTCTATGGAGCTCATACGAAGCTGGTCAGCTAAAGGTGCCAAGTCCTACCTTTAAAAGACACTACCAAAATCTAGTGCCTTTAGAGAGGCACTAAATTTTGTTAGCGCCTTTCAAATGTAGGACTTGGCACCTTTGTTTTTCCGCAGTGAATTCGCACACCTACAAGTGTGCGACATGCACACACTTGTGTTCGCGAGGTAGGCGCCGGCGAGCATGAGAACACAAGAAGGCGCGGCCTGATCACCCGCCCACCGGTCCTCATCGGCCTCCTGATGTACGGCGCCCGCGTATGTGAGCGTGCGCGCGCGTGTGAGCGTGTGTGTGTGTGTGTGTACGAGCGTGTGTGTGAGTATGCGTGTGTGTATGTGTGAGTGTGCGCGTGATCCACACCCCTTCGGTCCCCCGCGCGATACCGCACGCCGCGCTACGCCACGCGCCGGGAGGGGAGGGGGGGGAGGGGGGGGGGGCAGCCGCCCAGGCAGGCAGAGGCAGTAACCATGTTTGCTCGCGCTGCTAATGAAATGCTGCGGCGGCAAAGGAAGTGCTCCGCTAGCGCCCTTCCTTGTACCCCCGCCCCGCCCCGCCCCGCCCCACCCCACCTCGCCCTCCGGAGCACGCCCTAACTCACCCCGCCCCGCCCCACCCCGCCCCGCCAGTCCCGGCCGTGTCCGTTAATTACCTAACAGGTGTGACACTACACTACAGGGGCGCGTGGGGCCCCGCCTTGTCGCGTGTCACCGGCAGGTCAGCGGGGCTGGAGGTCAGCGGAGGGCAGACCGACGGGGAAGGGCAGGGCGAAGGGGGGCACGCTCGTCAGGGAGGACGCACGATGGGGAGGAGGCACGGCGGGGAGGACGCCCGTCGGAGAGGACGCCCGTCGGGGAGGACGCCCGTCGGGGAGGACGCCCCGTCGGGGAGGACACCCGTCGGGGAGGACGCCCGTCGGCGAGGACGCCCCGTCGGGGAGGGCAGCCCGTCGGGGAGGACGCCCGTCGGGGAGGACGCCCGTCGGCGAGGACGCCCGTCGGGGAGGACGCCCCGTCGGGGAGGGCAGCCCGTCGGGGAGGACGCAGGACGGGGAGGAGGCACGACGGGGAGAACGCCCGTCGGGGAGGACGCCCTTCGGCGAGGGCGCCCGTCGGGGAGGACGCCCGTCGGGGAGGGCAGCCCGTCGGGGAGGACGCCCGTCGGAGAGGAAGCCCGTCGGGGACGACGCCCGTCGGGGAGGACGCCGGCGCCCGTCGAGGACGCCCGTGAGGGCGCGACGAGGACAGTTCGACCCCGCCGAAGGGAAGCCCAAAGACGACATTTCAAGCCGGTAAGGTAGAGCCGTGAGGACGGCAAGTGCGGGGGGAAGTCGTTGACGCGGCCGCCACACATGAGACGGCTGGCTGTCGTTGCCCGCGAGGGCGCCGCGGCGCGCCGGGCAGGGGCACCGCTGGGTGCAGCCGGGGGCAGGCCCAGAGTCCGCGTGGCGGGGCGGGGCGGGGCGGGGCGGGGCGGGGCGGGGCGGGGGGCGGCCCCTGGCCAGCGGCAGGCCTCGACCACGTGATAGAGGGGCCGTATCTCGGGTGCAGATCGGATGCTAGTCTAGTGCAGTCGGCGCGTCCGCCCCGTCCGGCTATCGGTACGCGGCGCGTGCAGACCAGGGATATTTCGCATCCGTATCAAGAGCAATGATAACGCCAACGCCAGCCAGTCACATTTAGAAGCTCTCACAATTTTTCGTACACTTGCTCATTTGTATCGCAATTATTCAGAAATATTCAGGAAAAATTTCCATTCAAGGGCTCCCAGTAGATGCTCCTTTCTTAAAAAATTAAAAAAACTTTAACTCCATGGAAACGAACCGGAAACTATACCGGGACAGTTATCATATGACTTCCTCCCCTCCTCCCCCTCCCGCCCAAATTCGCTGCGCACCCTATTACACCCCCTGCCAACTCGATTCACGCGCGTCAGAAGCACTGTACCTGTATATCCAGCATCTGCGGTAGCTTGAGGTCCTCCAACTACAAAACCAGTCCTCTGCGAAACATAATAAAAGTACCTGCGTTTTCATGGTGTCTGAGAAAAAAATAACGAATGAACCATGCATCACCAAGACGGTCGCACACTCTTCCTACCTCAGGCCTATAGACGGGATAAGCATTCGATTTGAGGATACATTTGTAGCCCTGGTCGATAACGTCATCTTTGTGGAAGTGATCCGAACAGAGGAACATGGTCTTCTTGGGTTGAAAGGCCAAACCACAGAAATTCAGCCACGCCCACCGGCGCTCTGGCTCCGCCGGGAACCTAAATCCAAGCGCCATAGGTTAAGAATGCGGACTTGGTAAAAAAAAAGTCACGAAAGGCAAGGAAAGACTGGCCGCGGAAGACGAGGTATCGAGGGGGAAACAACTCTAAAATTTTTGTACACCTAGTAATTCAGAAAAATTCAGAGAAATTAAAAAAAAAAAATTAGAAAAATTTACAAAAATTCACATAAATTCACGACATTTGTACACCAAAATTCAGAGTTGTTTCCCCCTCGCGAGGTATGAGAAACTAGCGGGGCGACACGTGCGAGAATCAATGGACACCTCAGCCGCCACAGCAGATTCTCATACCCGCGACAGCCGTGCGTCGTGCCATCCCCGCGGCAAGTACAGTCCGCTTACCGGAAGAGAGTGCGATTCAACTCCGTTCTCGTCATGCAGCATAGGAAACACTGGGGCGCCATGGTCCGGCGCCAAAAATAAATAAACCACGGCACAACACTCAAAAAATAATCCAAAAGCGCGGGAAAAGAGCACTTGATCCAGTCGCAACCACAACAGGAAGAGCGCGAGGACCAGTGCGGCACGTTCGCCCGCTCGCTCCAGCCACCGCAGCACAACTAGTCTGCGTCCTGGGGACGCGCACCACCAGCATCAACGACGAGCTTCAAAAACTTCCAGGAAGAGAACGCCAGTGGGAATGTACGAGCGGCCGAAGCTGAGACAACCGCCTTCGTCAGCAGGCAGGCACCCCCCCGGACCCGCCCGAGCCCGGTACCCGACAACCAGAGAGCCCAGCCCAGCCGGTGGTGCCCGCTACCTGCGAGCGACATGTGTGTCTGCAGGAGTGCCAGATCGCCACGGATACACTGCGAAAATTCGAGCATGCGCTAATGCCGCGCTCGCTTATTGAGGGAGTGCGACCTCCCACATTGAAAATGCAAATGCTATGGGCACTTTGTTTGCCGAAATTTCGGCGTTCTTCCTGGTGAAGCACTGCCAGAAATTTCCACGGTAATTACTACGGTTTTCCCCGTTAATTTTTTACCAGGTCTGGACCGTTTTTAGTGGGTACGGGACGTCCGTAGTACCTATGACCGTACCGCCTTTAATTTAACTTTTTTCGAAGTTTGAAGAAACTTAACTGCGGAATCGGTCACGGAAAACACCGTATTTTTAAGATACGGCTGTTCCGTAATCAAACAAAACGGATTTTACCGTAGTATCTGTGGAATGAGGTACGGGATTTTTAACAGTGAGGGCAAAATTTTGCATTCAAAGATGCCAGATCCGGTTGAAGACTTCACACGTGAGGCCGTCCAAATGCACGACACAAACACACACTTGAGCTTCCCGTGTACTACTCCTAACTGCAGAAATCGCTTGCCAAAAACTTTTCATGGCTCGCACGACACAAGAAACTTTTGCAGTATTGGCACATAGAATGATGAATAGAGGAAAGACACATTACGTACCTGGACAAAAGCGAGTGTAACACGCTCACTAAAAGGTGAAGGGAGAGGGCGGGGCGTGTGTAGGGCAGGGGGGCGATGCCCAGCAGAGTGGGTGCCTTTCATAGCGAAAGGACCACGGCGTTCCCAGAAGTGGCAAAAGCAGGAAAGGGCCCCACCCAGAGAGAGAGAGAGAGAGAGAGAGAGAGAGAGAGAGAGAGAGAGAGAGAGAGAGAGAGAGAGAGAGAGAGACAGAGAGAGAGACAGAGAGAGAGAGAGAGAGAGAGAGAGAGAGAGAGAGAGAGAGAGAGAGAGAGAGAGGGAGAGAGGGAGAGAGAGAGAGAGAGGGAGAGAGAGAGGGAGAGAGAGAGAGGAAGAGGGAGAGAGAGAGAGAGAGAGAGAGAGAGAGAGAGAGAGAGAGAGAGAGAGAGAGAGAGAGAGAGAGAGAGAGAGATGTAACAACGAATGTTTTTGCTAGCCCCTCTGTTGCGTCAGGCTAGCCCTGGCCGCCCCGCAACTCCTCTCAATGTCTCTGTGAGTGAGGGACGAAAGGGAAAGGTGGGGGAGGGGGGGGGGAAGGGCCAGGAAGGGGTGGAGGTTGAGAAGGAGGAGGAAGTGCAATGCACTGTTAAATTCTTACAAAGCAAACGCTTTGCAAATTGCGAAGAATTTGAAAGCTTGCACTGCTTTGAAATCTATAGATAAGTCTGATGTTTTGCACGGGATCAAGTGTAGGGGTATAGGCAAGCGCAATTAAAAGGGGGGGGGGGGGCAATGGCTTCCTTACGGGCTCTGGTCAACCGCCTGCACGGTAGGCAACTTGAGCTGCAAAAGCCAGGTATGTAGGCAGACCACAGGACCCCCCCCCCCCACCCTACCCCCTTTACTGAACCTTAATCCGTCCCTGGGAGGAGGAGGAGGAGGAGGAGGAGGGGAGAGGAGGGGAAGGGCAGATCCCGTCCAAAAGGTTGCATTAGAATGGGATACGCGGGGCTGGACCGTCGCCTTTATCTCTTTATCTCTTCCCCCACCCCCCCTCTCTCTCTCTCTCTCTCTCTCCCTTTCTCTTTCTTTCTCTCTCTCTCTCTCTCTCTTTCTCTCTCTCTCTCTCCCTCTCCTCTGTCTCCTCTCTCTCCCTCTGTCTCCCTCCCTCCTCTGTCTCTCCTCTCTCTCCTCCCTCCCTCTGTCTCCCTCCCTCCCTCTGTCTCCCTACCTTTCTCTCTCCCTCTCCCTCTCCCTTCCTCCCCCCTCTCTCCCTCTCTCTCTCTCAGACCGCCCCCGAGACACGCGCGCACGCGTCCTCACGCCCCAGTCGGATCGCGGACGAGAAGAGAGTTCTCAGAAACAAGCCTGTACGTCTAGTCTCCGGGCCGGATCAATTGTCCCTTAGTCTCCCTTGTGCCGCTGTGGGCCTTTGACTGGGGCCCGGACGGCCGGATGCGGCCGGATCTGGCCGGAGAGGTGAGAGAGGGTTGCGGCGGGGCGGGGCGGGACGGGACGGGGCGGGGCGGGGCGGGGCCGGGCGGGGCGGGGCGGGGCGGGGCGGGGCGGGGCGGGGCGGGGCGTGGGTGACGAAGAATGGCGAGCAGGCAACCCTTCTCTCTTGGAGGCAAGTAGTACTGCCGCCGAGGGGGCGCCAAGTTTTGGCAACCCTGAACGCCAAAAGTTTTCGCATTCTTCCTGGAGAAGACCAAAATTCGTCATTCATACTGATGCCAAAAAGCCGCATTTCAGAAGATTGTCGAAATTACAGCATACAAAGTGGCCATGGCATTCACAGTACGTGACGTCCACACACTATAAAGACCGCGAAGGGCACTGCTTCATGCGCAGCGCAACCCCCCGCCTGTCCGCCAGTGTGACGAGCAAGGGAACGGCACCCCGCCCCGCCCCGCCCCGCCCCGCCCCGCCCCGCCCCGCCACCCAGTTTTCAATAGCATCACTCACTCTCTCCTCACGATAGAGCCGCGAGGCCCCAAACCCCACCCCCGCGCATCACCTTGGAGAAGCGCGAACCGAACACGGGCGTAACAGATAATAAGGGGTGATAGAGCCCGTCAGTATGGATTGTGCCTGCGTGTGTGCGAGAGAGAGAGTGAGAGAGAGTGAGCGGGAGAGAGTGAGTGAGCAAGAGAGAGAGAACGAGAGAGTGAGTGAGCAAGAGAGAGAGAACGAGAGAGTGAGTGAGCAGCAAGAGAGAGAGAGAGATAACGAGAGAATGATTGAGCGAGAGAATGAGTGAACGAGAGAGTGAGTGAGCGAGAGAGTGAGTGAACGAGAGAGTGAGTGAACGAGAGAGTGAACGAGAGAGTGAGTGAGCGAGAGTGAGAGAGTGAGTGAGCGAGAGTGAGAGAGTGAGTGAACGAGAGAGTGAGTGAGCGAGAGAGTGAGTGAGCGAGAGTAAGAGAGTAAGTGAGCGAGCGAGGGAGAGAGTGAGCGAGAGAGTGCTCAGGCGTGTGTATGTTTGTTTGGAGAGGGGGGCGGCGCGCGCTACAAGTAGCGCCAATAGCAACCCTCTTTGTCTAATGTGTCAAGTGTCTATACGCTTTGCGTACGCTGGCACGGCGCGTATCGACGGGTGTCGGGCCGCGGGGGCGGCAGAGCTAGAGGAGGTAATAGCAGTACTCAGCTTGGCCTGCAACCACCTGACGGCCTTCACCTTCCACTGTCAAAAATATCTTACTAGATTTACGATAAATTTCGTAAATTACGATTTACGTCGTAATGTCGTAAATTTTCGACAATCCAATCTTGCTCGTGATTGAATTTCAAGTCGATACATAGTGCTCGTAGTATATTACACGATAACTAATTGTAATTTTACAACTGCATTTCGGTTCTCGGCGGAGAATGACGTCATCCAAGGGTGTACATTAAATACATGCTTCGATTTTAAACACAGAAAACCCGCAAGTACGTGGATGGCCGGTGCTGACCCTCGCAGCCGCCTCGGACCGGGGGGACCCGCCTGTTGGAGGGGTGGGGGGATGGGTCGCGATCCAGACTCCAGAGGCGACTGTAGACTCAGCTGGTCCCAGTGCCAACAAGTGCGAGGAAAACAATAAGACGCCGCGCGTTACGCGATAGGTAGTGTGTGATAATTCCGACGTCTACATTCGACACTAATAAAAGCTTACGGTGAATTTCCCTGTAAGCCACGGTGAATGTCACTGTAAGCTACAGTGATGAACCCTGATTCACGGTAAAAACGATGTCTGATTTTGTGGGGAAAAAGGAAAAAAACTTTGAGGAACACTCATCATTTGAGGGAACCTCCTCAGGTTTTGAGAAAGTCCCCTCAGATTTTGAGGAAGTATCCTTAAAAAATTTGGGAATTTCCCTCCAGTTTTGAGGAGACATAGTGGTTCCCTCAAATTATGGGAGTTGGTCAAAGTCTTGCCATTTTCCTCAAAAGTTCAGGCATTGTTTCTACCGTGTTCACTGTAGCCTAAAGTGACATTCACCGTGGATTACAGTGAAAATTCACCGCAAGATATGTGTATTGAAGTGTACGACGAATCTAAATTAGATCACACCATTCACAACATTCACACACACTTGGACTGACACGGTGAAAAAAAGTTTCTCTGATTTCAAGACCCGGTCTTGGATTCCATATTGGAGTTCTTCATAAGATCCAAGACCGCGAGTCTTGAAATTCAATAAAAATTATTTTACCGTGGATTAAGTAGTCCAAAGAAAGCCGGCGCGCGGCGCCCTTCCATTCACGGCGCCACCTTCCCACACACGTCCGTCCGTCTGTCTGTCTGTCTGTCTGTCTGTCTGTCTGTCTGTCTGTCCGTCTGTCCGTCACCGCGTCGTCACGTCGCCCTACGCGACACTTGCGCGCCGTCATCATGTTGTCCGACTTCCACGTGGATCTGACGCGACGCCGCCACGCGTCAGCTGAGAGGGTACCGTCACACCGTCACACACCGTCACATCGTCGCGTCCCGCGTACTGCTGCTGACGTCACCTTGACACCCACTCGGGCCTATATCTCTCGCTCTGCCTCGCTGTCTACCTCTGCTCGGCCACGCAGAGAGAACGGGGCGGGGCGGGGCGGGGGGGGCGGGGCGGGGTGGGGCGGGGTGAGGCGGGGCGGGGCGGGGCGGGGCGGGGCGCGCGCGTCTACCCACACACAGTGCATGGGTGCTGCTACCCGAGGTAGGAGGAGCTGAGCGGCGGCCGTCCGGTCGGCCTCCGCGAGTCTCATCGCCATAGCCAGCGCCCGTCACCACAGGAAGGCGAGGCCGGGCCGGGCGGTGAGAAATACCCAGCGTCAACAAAATTACACACACATACACACACTGGAAATCTAAGTGTGTTAATGTCGCACACTTGTAGATGTGCGAGGATTTATTCGGGCACTTGGCCGGTAGAACGCATGAATTTTCCTGTGAAATTCGCACACGTTTGAGAGGCCAAAAGTACGAGAAAATCTTCGCACACCTACAAGTGTGTGACAGTTTTTTTTTTTCGTTTTTCTCGTGCATGTCGCAATATGCACTTAAAAAACCAAAGTGCTCTGCAAATCTAACCGTTGCATTACGTGACAGTTTACACTGCAAGACTTGCTGAGTTAAAACTGAGTTTAAACTGTCATGTAGCAGTACAACAGTTGATTTTGCAGAGCACTTGGGTTTCCAGTGCATATTGCGACATACACGAGAAAAACGAGAAAACTGTCACACGAACACACACACACACACACACAATCAGTTAACATTTTATAGTATGTGCGTTTGTGAATGAGTTTGTGAGCCGACGCTGACGGCCCTGGTGCTACCGTCTTATCCCGCCAGGGCGGGCGGGGTCCGTGGGGTGGTGATACTGTCGCTCCATTATAAGGTCACGATCACGCGTGCAGACGGGCGGGGCGGGGCGGGGCGGGGCGGGGCGGGGCGGGGCGGGGCGGGGCGGGGCGGGGCGGGTACCCGGGAGACACCCTCGCGGCGGCCGGCCGGCCCGATGCCGCCCTCAGACCCGTAGTCACGATCCTTTTCTTTCTTCACCTGGCCGCGGCCTCATACACTGTTAAAACCTTACGGCGAATTTCACTGTAACGTGCAGTGAACCCCCGTGAGTTGTCACTGTAAGCTACAGAGCAAGTGAGCGCGAAAGCGACAAAGTGAGTGAGTATACGCGCGAGTGAGCGAACACTGTTATATGCCTACAAAGTAATGCTTCGCAAATGCTTCGCAAATGCTTCGCAAATGCTTCGCAAATGCTTCGCAAATGCTTCGCAAATGCTTCGCAAATGCTTCGCAAATGCTTCGCAAATGCTTCGCAAATGCTTCGCAAATGCTTCGCAAATGCTTCGCAAATGCTTCGCAAATGCTTCGCAAATGCTTCGCAAATGCTTAAATGCTTCATAAATGCTTCATGCTTCATAAATGCTTCAATGCTTCATAAATGCTTCGCAAATGCAAATGCTTCATAAATGCTTCGCATGCTTCTAAATGCTTCGCAAATGCTTCGCAAATGCTTCGCAAATGCTTCGCAAATGCTTCGCAAATGCTTCGCAAATGCTTCGCAAATTGCAAAGTACTTTGAATCGTTGAAGATTGCGAATTGCAAAGTAAATGCTTCGCAATCTGCAAAGGATTCAAATTCTTTGTAGGAATTTAACAACGATAGTATCTGTGCGAGTAACTGAGCAAGAAGGTGAGGGGGTAAGTAGCAAGCAAGTGACCGAACACGGGAGCGAGCAAGAGAGCGAGCAAGAGAGCGAGCAAGAGAGCGAGCAAGAGAACAAAGCGAGCGAGTAATTGAGGGAGTAGCAGGAGAGCGACGGAATGGTGGGGGGGAGGGCGGCCGGGGCGAATCTCTTTCACTTAGCAGCTGATAATGAAGAGCCTAATAAGGAAGCATCGCAACGTCGGGGCTGAATTCTGGGGAGGGAGGGCGGGGCGGGGCGGGGCGGGGCGGGGCGCGGGCTGTGCCTCTAGGCCCTCCTGGGAACCACGGCCTAGCCGGGGCTCGCCGGGGCCCCGCCGGCACCGCACATTCAGAGCGCGCGCAGGGCTGGCGCAGGGCGGGGGAAGACGTTCAAAAGCAGCCCAGCCCAAGCCCAAGCCCAAGCTCCAGCCCCCGGGCGGGATCGGCACCAGCTCTTTTGTGATTGTGTGTCGAAGAGCAACGACACAGAGAACACTGGTGCTCTAGACAGGCTGGGAGAGAGGGAGAGAGAAAGGGAGAGAGAGAGACAGAGAGAGAGAACGGGAGAGGGAGAGGGTGGGAGAGAGAGTGGGAGATATAGAGGAGCGAGAGAGGGAGCGAGAGAGAGAGAGGGAGAGAGAGAGAGGGAGAGAGGGAGGGAGAGAGGGAGAGAGGGAGAGAGAGAAAGGGAGAGAGAGAGAGGGGGGCGGAGAGGGAAGGCCCCGAGCGGCGAGAACGGGACAAGCTCAGTCAGGGAGTGGCCTGGCCTGGCCTGGGCCCCACCAGAACAGCTCGTCGTCATTGGGTGATCCCAGCGTTCCCAGTTATTCCTCCTCCTCCTCCTCCTCCTCCTCCTCCTCCTCCTCCTCCTCCTCCTCCTCCTCCTCCTCCTCCTCCTCCTCCTCCTCCTCCTCCAACCACCCCACCGTTGTCGTCGCGTCGGATGACCCGAGTAGAGCCGCCTCACCCCGGCGACAAATCCGCGGCTCTTTTTACCATCTTTTTATTTTTCAGCAGGCGCTTCTTATTTCCCTGCGAAAGGATCAAGCTAAAAGCTCGCATCGCAAGAGTATTCGTCGGGAGTTGGACGGGGGGCGGGGGGATTGGGGGGGGGAGGACGATGAGAGGAGGGGGTTGAGCAGAAGGTGGTGGGCGCGTGCACGCGCCTCGGGCCGACCGCGAATACCGAAACCTGAACGCCCGAGGGTTCGATCAGGAACGCCACGGAACGCCCCTCCTGAACGCATTCCACCGTGAGATTACGCGGCGGATTCTACGCCCAGATTTCGCTTGTGATTTTGCCTGTTCGGGGAGAGGTTTCGGGCGTGGAATAGTGGACACAGGTTTTCGCGCGCGGTCAAGAAAATGGTATTTGAAGTTTTTGGCTGCTTCACGAGGGGGCAACCACTCGCGAAATTCTGTGTTCAAACCTGCGGAAATCTCGATGAAATCCTCAGAAATCTCGATGAAATCCTCGGAAATCTCGATGAAATCCTCGGAAATCTAAATAAAATCCTCGGAAATCTCGATGAAATCCTTGAAAATCTGAGAAATCTCATGAAATCTCATAAAAATCTTGTGACGTCTTGTGAAATCTCATGAAATCACATGAAATCAGAGATAAATCTTGCGAAATCTCAGAGAAATCTCTCAAAATCTGAGAGAAATCTTGTGCAATCAGTAGAAATCCCGTGTACACTAGGATGAGGAGTGGTTGCCCTCTCGTTCGTCATCTTACAACTTCTTTGCTGTTGCGAAGAATATTGTTCGCAATACGAAGAAAATCCTTCACTGTTAAACCAAGTGTTCAACTGTTCAACACTTGCAAGTGTGCAACTTCCAATATAACAGGTGCATGTGCGCATCTTGGTATTTGTGCAATTAGAAGTGTCAAACTCGCCAGTCGTACACTTGTAAGTGTTTAAATCGACAGTTGTACACTTGCAAGTGTCCAACAAGGGAAATGTTGCACGGGGAAGTTAAGAGCACTGAAAAATTGAGTGCATTGCACGGGGAAGTTGAGCACATTCAAGTGCACAAATGTCGAGTTAAACACTTACAAGTGTACAACTGGCAAGTTTGACACTTGGAACTGCACAAATACCGAGTTGTACACTTGAAGGTGTAAGACTGGAAGTTGCACACATTCAAGTGTTGAACAGTTGCACACTTGGTTTAACAGTGTTTGCAAGGATTGACCAGCGCGTATGGCTGATCTCTCACACGGGCCGTGCCGGCGCAACAGACGGGCGCAGCGCGGTGCGGCGCACACCCACGCGGCCCGGCCCGGCCCGTGCACAGCTGCTTCATTTCCATTCGAATTACAGGCACCTGGAAGTCAACAACAATGCAAGCCGAGCCGAGCCGAGCCGAGCCGGGCCACGTCGAGCTGGGCCGAGCCGAGCCGAGCTCCTCCTCCGCCAAGTGCTGCGCCGAGCAGAGCCGGACAGCCGGCGCAGCCGCGGCACCCCGTCCCCGTCCCGCCTGCGTCCACAAATTGCATCACGGCAGCGGGCGAGGCCGACCAGGGCGGGGCACAGTACCCTGTGCTCCAACTGATCGGACTACGGCGGCGTCATCCTCGCGTATCATGTCGTCGACGGCGACCCCGTGGTCGTGCACGAAGGCCGTCCTCAACGACTACGTCCTCGTGCTCGTGCCCGTAGGCAGTGCGCGACGGTGGCCCCGAGCTTGTGCCCGTAGGCCGACCTCAACGACGACCCCGTGCTCGCACCCGTCGGACGACCTAAACGGTGACCTCGTGCTCGTGCCTGTAGGCCGTCCTCGACGACGACCACGTGCTCGTGCCCGTAGGTCGTCCTCGACGACGACCCCGTGCTCACACCCGTCGGACGACCTAAACGGTGACCTCGTGCTCGTGCCTGTAGGCCGTCCTCGACGACGACCCCGTGCTCGTACCCGTCGGACGACCTAAACGGTGACCTCGTGCTCGTGCCCGTAGGCCGTCCTCGACGACGACCCCGTGCTCGTACCCGTAGGCCGTCCTCGACGGCGCCCTCGTGGTCGCATCCCTCTACTCTAGTACAGCTCTCCCGTCGCCTTCGACGAAGTCCTTATCATGCACACGATGGTCTGGGTGGCAAGGGGAATGCCCGCCGCACCCGCGCCACGCGCCGGGCAGCCCAAGTCTATCTCGCTGACGCGGCCCGGCCCGGCCGCGGCCCGGACGGTAATTTTGAAACCCTCCTGGATTTCGTCGGTTTCAATATTAGCGGCCCGACAGACCCGACCCCGCGCCTGGTACGTCACCGGCCCTCACACCGAGTTTTCTAAGGAAGGTATTTTTTATTCACGGGTCGGCAGGTTCCGCTCACGACAGCGGCTCAGTAAACTTCCGTAGCAACCGAAGCGCGCCACCTAAAGGGCACTACTCTGGGAAAACAGAGGTAGGACTTCCAAGGGGATTTAAATTTTCATGCTTTTGGAGAGGCGCGAAAAAGTTCAGAAGCTTTAAAATTTAGCACCTTTGCAGAGGCATTAGGCAGCTCTTTGTCCTACCTTTGGTTAACCAGTGGAGAAACCGAAGTGTTCGAATTTCACACACTTGCAGGTATACCTGCCTATAAGCGCAAGGCTTTTCCATTCGTATGCTTGCCCCTTCAAGTGCGCGAAATTCCTTGGAAAATCGACATATGACTTGAAGGGTGCGAATCGATAGTCACACACCCACAAGTTCGACTGTCACACGCTCCGTATTTTCTATAGTGAACGCTCTAACGAAACCCTAGAAACAT
>CM066257.1:8254955-8312455 GCA_033675135.1 Frankliniella intonsa
CTACACCCCCCCCCTCCCCTCCTCCCTACACCCTCCACCCCGCCTCTTTCATAGGCCGAGTTCCTTTCGACGCCGCAACAGACCCTTCCCTGGAACAGCAGCAGCAGCAGCGGCAGCGGCGGCGGCGATTCCACTGGAATTCTCCAGATTCCAGGACCCGCCGCGCGACCCTACGGCGCGTGCGTCGCTAAACCTCAAAGATAACAAGAGACGCAACCACTGGGGACCGAAGCCTGGACAGCGGCCCCCGCTCCAGTGTCGCCGTATAAATAGGCAAAGATTGACAACGACACAGAACGGATCAGAAAGTACGCTACAGTCGTCCTCACTTCCGGTTGAGGAATACTTGAGGGTGGAATACCCTAACACTACAGGTGAGTGGCGGGCCGCGGCCCCTAAACGTCACCAGACGAACCAGATCGAGATGACGTCAGAAACAAGCGTGGTGTGCAGGGCAACAGTCTCCCCGCAGCCCTGCCCCTGCCCTGCGCCCGTGGAGGAGGGGGCTGCATCCGAGGCAGCCGCTGCGCTGCGGGCTGTTGATGTTGTCCTCGCCCAGGCAGCGCGGGCCCCGCCCCCTCTCTCTGCCGCGCACGGCCCTTCCCCCTCCCCCCTCCCCCCCAGCCTTTCCCGCGCAGACACTTTCATTCACAAAGTCCCGGTTACACTACAGCACGGTAAATCTTGGTCCGTGTTTCCAAGCAGCCAATAAGAAACTCCGCTGGGGAGGAAATACAAGATATCGTCTTGGCTTAGTATTTTCAAAAACTAATTGAAAACCAGGATGTAGTTTTTACAGTGAGGCCTTGACGACAGATCACCTTTGCCGTCAGACGATAGAAAATTACATAATTTTACAGGTAACTTCTACGTTTACGACCTCAATTTTACCTGAGCTGTCACTTCAAGTATCTCAATTTTTACCTTGACTTTTACTTTGACAACCTCAACTTTTCCCCTCATTCGGGTAGAGAAAGCCGCAATGGACTACCTATAAGTTCGCAGGTAGGAAAGCGAAGAAACTGAACGGTGTGTAGGCAAAATGAACGACACACTACCTTCAGGCAGGCAAAACGTGAGGCCATTCTCACCCATACAGAAAACAGTTAACAGCGACCAACATAGCCATATCGAGAACCGCAGTCGGAGTCAGAAACTGCAGTTATGAAGGATAGGCGACTTCATAATAAAATAAAAAGAGAAAAAAAGGGGGGGGGAAGAGATTGGAGAGGGAGGGGGAGGTGGAGGGCAAGTGTCAGCCACGAGTAGCATGGGGGGGAGCATAGGCCGTGTCGCAACACTCTGCACGGGTAGTGCGATATCAATCGCACAGTGCACTATATGCGACCATATCAGCACTGTCAAAAATTGCTTGTTGCTTTGACGTCAAAATTTTCCATGAGGCGTTAAGAAATTGCAATTCAGAATTTTAAAATTTTACAAGCACTATGCGATTAGTCTTAAAATTCGCAGTCGAGGAGGAAGAGTGGGCTGTCATAAACGTAACATTTTGAAAATCTCCGAGAGAATTTTTTAATAGTGAGCGCAGAGAGGAGGCAGGGCGGAGGGGTAGGGGGTGGTGAGGTCAGCGGTGGTGTCGGGATAGGCAGCCGACGCACCGAGGTGCGCATTGGGTTGCCTAACCCGCCCGGCGCCATGCACACACACACCCCATCCTTGCAGCAGCCCGCATGGTTTCCAACCAGTTTTGTGGTAACCACTACCACAAATTTTACTCTTAAAAAAATTCCGGACTGCACGAAAACCTAAATGCTATATTTAGTCAACGACCAACAAGTCTCGTAAGTCGTAAAAACGTTGTATTTTGATGGGTTTAATGTTATAACTGGAGATTTCAAATGGTGGACACGATTCCTCGCTCGGATTTCTTTTCCTCCCTTTCGCAAATCATACAGGACCAAGGGCGAACAGGATCGCCCAACCTCTGCTACGCAGTTTAGTAGGATGCCACTCGAAGCGAAAGTCATTGGAAGAAAACTTTTTAAGGAGAAGAAAGAGAAGAAAGGGGAGAACGGCCTGTACCACGCCGACAACGTTCTGCTTCTGCTGTTGAGAGGTATAGGCCAGGGGGAAGGCACAACCACCACCCTCAACCCCTGCTTCTCCAGCTAGGACCTCCATCCGATGATGCCCGCCCCGCCCCGCCACGCCCCGCGGCCGTACACAGTATTGAGGAGTGGCACCGCGTCTCCACCCAGATTCCTTTTCCTGCGTATTCATCCAATCCCCCTCTCTCACCTCCTCCTCCTCCTCCTCCTCCTCAACATGACCCGCTTCTAGAGGCGTGAGAGAGCAGAAGAGATCGATAGACAAACGCAGACGCGCAATCGGAAGTGTATTTCGCCTACCACCTGCTTCATTTGCAAAATACCTATGCGGCTCCTGCACGTAGAAAAAGAAAATTCAAGCATCCATCGTAGAATTTGCTCAGGAAAGGACAACCGAAAATTTTTGGTTGATACAGCAATAATAAGGTTGTGATCACTGCAATTTTTTGCCACAACCAAAATGTTGCTGTTACCACCTTAACCTATTGAACATTTCTGAACGCACACAGTAAAAACGTCGTCCAGGTTTCCAAGCAGTTTTGGAAAAACCAACACGTTTCAATGTATTTTCTCCACAAGAAAATTCGGGCTGCTTGGAAACCTGGACAAAGTTTCTACCGTGCAGGGGTCGCATTTTTCCAGCAGGCCGTGCTCAACACGTGTCCATGTGGAACTCGACGTGTCATAGCCATGATATTCTTATGATTGCGCCCCCAAGGTGTGCAGGCATGGCCGTTGTGGGAGATTGGATCCATCAACAGTCTGGTTCTCATCGTCTCCCTCCCTCTCTCTCTCTCTCTCTCTCTCTCTCTCCCTCCCTCTCTCTCTCTCTCTCTTTCTCTCTTTCTCTCTCTCTCTCTCTCTCTCTCTCTCTCTCTCTCTCTCTCTCTCTCTCTCTCTCACATCGTTTTGCACAGTTGATCCAATTGACCGTTTTCCTCCGTGCCGTGCAGCCTAGCTTGGTCCGGCCTCGCCCTGCCGGCAGCTCCCGGGGGCGGGGCGGAGAGGGGCTTGTTTACCGCCCCCCGCGGGGGGACTGGCTCGCGCGCGCGCGCTGCGGGGCCGCGGGGGCCCTCCACGCTACGCTACGCCCCGCCCACCCTCGCGCCGTGAGCCCCCCGGGGGGTCTGCCCCCCCCCCCCCCCTTTCTCTCACCCTCTCCCGGGGGCGCGCGCGCGGCGCAGGGCCATCCAACAGGTGCTCGGCGCCAAAACACAGAGAGGTCGAGTTAAACTAGGCAAGCATCAGCTCGGCAAAGGCCAGGTTACACCGTGAAGGCCAGGAGGAGAAGGAGGAGGAGGAGGACGAAGAGGAGGAGGAGGAAGAGGAGGAGGAGGAAGAGGAGGAGGAGGAGGAGGAGGAGGAGGAGGAGGAGGAGGAGGAGGAGGAGGAGGAGGAGGAGGAGGAGGAGGAGGAAGAGGAGGAGGAGGAGTAGAAGAAAGTGGAGGGAGATGAATAGTAGGAATTGGGTGAGGAGTAGGAATTGGATGAGGAGTAGGAAAAGGATGAGGAGTAGGAAAAGGATGAGGAGTTGGAAGGGAATGAGGAGTTAAAAAACGAAGTTGAGTTGGAAGACGAAGAGTAGGAATTGAAAGAGTAGGAATTGGATCATGAGTTGGAAGAGGAGTTGGAAGAGGAAGAGGAGTTGGAAGAGGTCTTGGAAGAGGTGTTCAAAGAGGGGGAGCACGAAGAGGATGAGGCAGAGCCCATGCCAACATCAGGGCGGCCCTGACAGGTACAGAGGGGCGGCGGTGTTGGTCGGAGTGGGCGGGGCCGACATGACAATGGGAGCGCTATCGAAACACGGGTTGACATTCCGCCTCGCCTCGACGTAATAACTAGGTTGGCCACACTGTCGCCTCTCCCCTAACCCCTGCCTACCTACCCACCTACCTACCCCCTTCTCCCTCGGGTCAAAAAGGGAGAGGGGTGTACACGGGGAGAGAGAGGGGGGCGTTAGGAGAGAAGGGGAAAGGAGGGAGGGGACAGAACAACCGCCGCAACCACCGCAAGAGTCCCGCGCTCCGCTGCTGTGAGTGCGGGCGGGTGTAGGGCGGGTGTAGGGCGGGTGTAGGGCGGGTGTAGGGCGGGTGTAGGGCGGGCCGTGGGCGGAGGGGGGCGAGAGAGGGGGGGGGGGGTGCGCGGGGCGGCCGTACAGGCCGGAAAGGGCTTGAAGGGTGCCGCGGCTACTACCCCTCCGCCGCGCCGCGCGCTCCAGCAGAGGTATACTGCTATGAGAGGGGGGTGGGGGTAGGAAGTACGCAGCAGCGGTACGCCCCTAAAGCTCCCCCCCACCACCACCACCCCTACTCAACCTACCCCCTCTCTGTCTTCCTGCTCTGCTCTGCTGCGGGGAGTCGAAACGCGCGCGCACAGCAAAGTAGCTACCTTCAGCGTCGAGCGGGCAAACCCCGAACCTCACTTCCCCCCCGCCCCCTCTCTCTCTCTCCCTCTCTCTCTCTCTCTCTCTCTCCAGCATCCCCCGCGCCTGCGCCCGTCGCGCTGGCAGCGCCCCCTGCAGGGACACGCGGCTGACAAGGCCATCGTGCGATTCCTGATCCGGACCAGGGGGGCGGGGCGGAGGGGGTGGGAAGAGGTAGGGGGCGGAGGGGGTGGGGGGGCGGGAGAGGGGGCGGAGGGGACAGGGCCCAGCCCGGCAGGCCGGCCCCCGCCCACGGCTGCCTGTGACTGCCCGTGGTGCCCCAGCGACGAGGCTGCGCTGCCCTGGACCCCGTGTCGGAGGAGTCTATTTTGTTTAATATTAGCTTCTTCTGCGTTGCATAAATTTACATTTCTCTATCAATTTGCTGCCGGGATATTAGACCTGTATTGTACTGGAATTGCACTCGTTCGCCCTTTTGTGCAATACAATAAACATTTAATCGATCAATCAATCAATTAACCTTGATTGCAATCAATCAATCAATCAATCAACCTCCCTCTCTCTCTTTTTCTCTCGTACCCACTGTCAGTCAGGAGAGCAAGAGACACATAAATGACCGGCTACGACAGTTGATGAGAACGTTACTATCCCTAAATGGAAGAAATAACCCAAAACTTAATAAATGGGCGCTCGAATCCGCCCTGGTTTTACTGGATCTCGCCGAAAGTGAGCCAATTCAAAATGGATTTTCAGACGGAGGCATCGTGTGGAGTCAAGAGCGGGTTATTCTTTGAATCCGCTCGATGGCTCTTGGAAACCATGGTATACGATTTATGGAGTAACTTAATTTTCTTACCCAAAATAAACTGCATTTGACAATTACGCACCCATGACAGCCCTAAAAGTAATTCCGAATCAGCCAGCCCTACTCAACTCAGGGCCCGGTGGTGGTGGTAGCACTGTACAGACCAGCCCTAGCGCGAGCATCAGGGGCGCCTGGGACGGAACCCTCCCCCCGGGTACTGTACTGTACAAGTACAGTAGGGCCCGAGCCCGCAGCCCCAGCTGTGGCCCAGTGCCTTTTGGGAGGAGAGAAGTGAGGGGAGAGGGGGGGGGGGAGGAGCTCAGACTCGGGACCCATTCACCGCCCCCGCGTACTGTACGCGTCCATTCAACAGGCCCCGACCGAGTGAGTAGTACCCGTGGGAGCTCCGGGGGGGGGGGGGGGGGGGGGGAGACTGATTAGTATGTCACGACCAGCGGCACCAATAGGACCATACCATTTTAATAACCACTGTGAAAAATAGTCGTGAGGGTTACGGCAAAAATTTCAATGACAAGTGTTTACTTCAACGGGCAAGACTTTGCTCTTGTAAATTTACGATTGCGATCGCAAATTTACGACTCCGTGTCGTAATCCAAAATTATGAAAATAGTCGTAAATTTACAAATATTTTTTTCACAGTGACAAAAGTAAAGCTGCCCCCAAAACTAGCCCTACTTCGCATCTCTTACAAATATAGTTTCCTCACTCACTAAGATAATGGTCAGCCGTAAAAGTTGAAGCAAGTGTGAAAATGTTTTGCAGTGTACCGGTTCCACCTTGACTCCCCCAAGTACGCGGTCGTGTACAAAGTCACCGCGGTGACGTCGCGGTGGAGCGGGTCCCATTCGCGCTGCTGCGGCAAACACGCACCTGGAACAGAGTGAAACACAACGCGTTAGTGAAACACAACACCAAAACACAACGCGAGGCGCGCAAATTAGAGAGCGAGCCAGGCGGCGCGAGGGCCTGGGCGAGCCTGCACCGCTTGCGTGCTCTCTCTCCCTCCACCTCTCCCTCTCTCTCTCTCGCTCTCTCGCTCTCTCGCTCTCTCTCTCTCTCTCTCTCTCTCTCTCTCTCTCTCTCTCCCGCAGTCCCCGTCGCAGCCGCGCGCGCGGTACCTCCGGTACCTGTCGGGTGCGGGTAGCCCCCGGCGGCGGCGCGTAGGCACTCCGCCCACAGGTGTGTGGGCGCGTTGCCTACCTCCAGGGCGCTGCCCACGCCCGGCCAGCCCACGGGTACGGCCCGCGCCCGCAACGGTACTGCCAATTCGTTTCAAGAAACTATCGTCACTCTTTCATGATATTTTTCTTCTGACAATTTTTTTCTTTTTTCGAACGCGCCTCTGCTACACTGTAAAACTAATATTGCGGCAACACACGTCTCAAAAGCGTTACAACTTTAACACCAAAGGCATTAAAACTATCGAAAACACTTGTTTTATAATTCCCACTTATCCTACGGACTTAGGGCTCGTAAAACGTTTCTGCAAAAGAGTTGCAACGATTTTAACACCGCTATAAAGGTATTACGTTACACGTTTCTCTCACACTTCGTGAAAGGCACTATGTTACGCCTTATTTTTACCAGTGCACTATGCATTGTTAAACATGTATTGGGCAGTTCGTCAATCTGATCTCTGTTCCCCAATTAAAACTGTAAAACTCTTTCGTTCCACAGCACAGTACATATGCATTTAAAAGTGGGAAAAATACTGCAACTAGCTGGCTGTTTCCAGTACTGGTTAGTTCGAATGTTCGGTTTTAGCCGGTTTCAGCCAACTATATCCTACAATAAATGCTTTCGCATCCGGCTATTTACTTCTTTGACCCCATTGCCGGTGCTGCAGCAGCAGCTGCTGGCGGACGCTCCCCGTCCCCATCAAGCAGCCCGTCACCGCCACCGTGCACGTCGCCGTCGTGGCCGAGCGACGACATCCTCGCATGTATGTCCTGCCGTAGCGTCCCCGCCAGCACAGTCCCTACAATAGCCGCCCGCCCCGCCCCGCCACCACAGCTACTCCTGCTGGTAATCACGTCAACTACTGCTTCCTGCTGGTCGTCGCGGGCCGCATCAGCCGGGCTCAGCTCACTCAGCGCTACCCGCCCCGCCCCGTTCCACCCGCCCCGCCTCGCCCCGCCCCGCCCCGCCCCGCTCCGCCCCGCCCCGCCCCGCCACCGTCTATCCACGGGGGCACAAGGAGGCTGCCGAGGAGGACATCCAATAAAGGGGGCAGCCCCGCCCGGTCCGGCCTCGCTCCCGCCCCGCCCCGCCCCGCCCCGCCCCGCACGGGCCGCTGGGTTGGACGGCATCCTGTTTACCAACAATCAAGTACCGACCTAACTCGCGCAGGGCAGGCAGGCCTATCATCTAATCCCGCCGGCCGGGGTATCTGCGCTCGGCCGCGCGCGAGCGGCATACACTCTCAAAAACCATAGAGAATAAAAGTGGAACATCTCTCAGTCCGTCAATTAATGTGCACGTTAGTTTACAAGTACGCAACTAAGATTTTACGGGCAGTAATTACACACTAAACACTTATGCATGATTTTTGCATCCTTATGCACGATTATGTACAACCATAGTTATGCAGAAAATTTTACGCACAACTCTGCACACATTGTACATAATTATGCACAAATTTGTGCAAAAGGAAAAGAGATGCTTGATGTAAAATTTTCCCGTAAATCTATACAACTGTTTTTCAGCACGGCTGCAGCGGCAGCAACATTTGTGGACCTCATTCGCGTTTTTTATTTTTCATTTACCATTGTTTTATTCATTTCGGCCCATGTCCCCAAGCCCCCCACCCCCTCACCCCCGACATGCTGCAGTGATATGGCATGGACCACCCGAAGAGGAAATCAAGCAGACAACCTGCCCGCTGCACGCCCCGCCCCGCCCCGCCCCGCCCCGCCCCGCCCCCGTCAAACGCAAACACAACATTACAATTACGTGAGTTCGCGATAGCAGCAGGCCAACCCTTCCATAACTGCGGCAGAGCGGGAGGGAGCGATGCACATAATGCAGAGCTTTTGGGGGTGGCAGGCGGGGTGCGGTGGCAGGGGCGGGGGGGGGGGGCTAGTCGAATCGATAGGACCCCGATAGCGATATATGCCGGTCACAGCCTCGTGGTGCGGGGCGCAACGCGCACCCATTCGTCGCCGCGCTGCACCATATAGGCCGACGCGCAACGTCCAAGGGCGGGGGCGGGAGGGAGGTCCTACACTGTGAAACCAAGTGTTCAACACTTGTAAGTGTGCAACTTCCAGTATAACAGGTGCAAGTGCGCAACTCGGTATTTGTGCAATTGGAAGTGTCAAACTCGACAGTCGTGCACTTGTAAGTGTTAAACTCGACAGTTGTACACTTGCAAGTGTTCATCAAGGAAAATGTTGCACGGGGAAGTTGCACACATTCAAGTGCACAAATGTCGAGTTGAACACTTACAAGTGCACAACTGGCAAGTTTGACACTTGGAATTGCACAAATACCGAGTTGTACACATGGACGTGTTAGGCTGGAAGTTGCACACATTTAAGTGTTGAACAGTTGCACACTTGGTTTAACAGTCTTTGTTTTAGGGGTGAAGGCTGGAAGCGCGCTTCCGCTACACTGCTCAGTTACACACTGTACACGGTACGGCCACTTTTAATGCCAAATTTTGGCATTCATTTTTGAACGCCAAATTTTGTCCTCTTTCTAAAGGAATAACGCCAATTTTTGGCTAATTTTGATGCCGAATTTAGGCCTTCCTTTTAAGAATGCCAATTTTTAGCGTGAAGTGGCCAAAAGGCCTGCAGATATTAGAACATTCTCTCTACTGCCCCACCACCCACCTCAATTCGTCTCCCTCCCTCTCTCTCCCACACCAACCACGTGCCACTGCAACGATATCTAGGGCATGCAAGGGGGGTGCAAGCGTCACCACACCGCGGGTCACTACACCCACCACTCTCCTACCGACCGCCCTCCCCGCCCCCCACACACACACGCACACTCATACACATAGAGAGACTAAAAAAAGGACCGGAATGCTTGGTATGGTTTCGTTAAAAATTGATTTACACACACACACACACACACACACACACACACACACACACACACACACACACAAAGAGAGATGTCCCATCCCGCACGTGTGACCCAAAAAGGGCGACAGCAGCAAATGCATCTGTGGGCAGCATTCAGTTAGTCACATCATTGACAGGCGCACCGCTGACCTGCCCCGCCCCGCCCCACCCACTGAACCCTCTTCCACAGCCTCATTACCCGTACAGTATTTCAATCAGAGCTGCTACGGGGTGGACGGGCGGCCCTGGCTGATGCGGTTGCTGCCGCCGCTTGGAACGGGGAGTGAGCAGTAACAACCCTTATGCGCTCTCTCTCTCTCTCTCTCTCTCTCTCTCTCTCTCGCTCTCCCTCCCTCCCTCTCTCTCTCTCGCTCTCCCTCCCTCCCTCTCTCCCTCTCCCTCTCCCCTTCCCTCTTCCTCTTCCTCTCTCTCTGGTCAAAAATGACATAGAAAAAAATGACCCTAGGCTCGGTGGCGACCAACAGTGCATCAGACCAGTCAAAATTAAATTCGTCATGTGTGTGTCATTTCCTTCTCGCCAAAGTGCTTCGCACCTACCGCATACCGTAGTTCGTTTCATTAGGCTATAAAAGATTTTTCAATTTTTAAATCCCCCAAAATAATCGTCAGACCGATTCTGGAACTGAATACTGTATTGAATACCGCAGTTATGCCCAATATCTTCGACTTGAGACCCCCCAAAGCAGGACGCAGGCCCCTATCTCGCCCCTTCAGCTTACAAGGCGTGGGCAGCGCGGAGCTGGAGGAGAGGAAGGAAAGGTGGGGTGGGGTGGGGTTGGGGTGGGGGGGTGGGGTGGGGTGGGGTGGGGCGGGGCGGGGTGGGGCGGGGCGGGGCGAGGCGGGGCGGTTCAGTGCGGTCCTGTCCAGTTTGCGCGGCATTGGTTCGCCGGGGCCCGGCCCGGCGGCTCCTCTTCGAAATTAGCCGCCCCGCTGCCTGTTCCACCTTGGCCGCCGCCCGGCCAAGGACCGTCCACAGTTAAAAAGAAAATAAAAAAAACCTGTTGTCACCAGACGATATTCTGTGTGATGCGACTCTTGTTTTAAATCCTGTTGAAACTTTTTTCTGGATTGCCTATAGATTGGTTCACAACAGAAACGACTAAGTAACTTTGTTGTAACAAGCAAAGGCTTGTTAATTTTATAGCAAAACATTGAAGGGAAGCCCTTATGTAATATGATAACTTTTATTCCTGAACGACAAAGAACTTTGAGAAAAAAAAATACAGAAGTTTTCAAAAACTCCGGCCGTATAAAATATATTGTAGTATTGCAAAGAGCTAAAAGCTTGTTTCAAAACGAAACATTTTGCCTTAAAAATTACCAAGACTTTCCTGGTTAATTCACAACATGTGTTTTGAACAGTGGAGCGTAGCCGTGCGGGAGCGACGGCACTAACTGACCATAGAACGAGATGAACTTTGCTAAGGCTAAGGCGCTGAATAAACCTGAATAAACGAATAAACTGCTAGAAACCGGAACGACGGTGTCACTGCCTGGTAGTAAAGAAAGGGATTCTTTGATACCTGCAATAAGGAACTTATCGAAGTATTCGATCAAGACTCAGATCTAGAGGCGCTTCAATCATAACCATGTCTTTTTTTTTAAGACTGGAAAGAGCTAAAATCAACTTGGACCCAAGTATCAACTCACTCCTGGGAGTATGGGGGCGGGTTACGTCCCATCCGCACGACGTAAGACTGTCAGCTACGCAATAACGTCGCAACATGTAATACGGCTCGCAATAACAAGGCAGGCGGTGGAACACCTACAAGTCAAAGGGTTTGCTTGTTCAGCGCTGGGGTGGCGGCAGCGGCCCGAGTCGCCGTAACCCTCCCCGGGGGTCCCCGCCACCACCGCCGCCACTCCTCAGGAGAAATCCCTGGAGCTCGAGCCTCCAGCAACAAATGAACACGCTAACTAAACGCGAGGGCTAATTCACGGGAGAGCCTCACCTCCCCCCTCTCCCCCCTCCTCCCTTCCGCCCTCGCCCTTCCTCCCAGTCCACCGCACTGTCAAGTGAACCGGTCTGCGAGACCCAATTTGACTAGTGGGGGGGTCCAAGTATTGTCCGAGCTTAATAGAGACGGCCGAGGCAGAGGGGTGGGGGCCGGGGCGGCACGGAGGTACGCCCGGGGCAGGCCAACATTTATTCGCGGCGTTGCTGACTTGCAATAAACAGTTTTTCTTCAATCACACAGAAGAAAATGTGTTCTTGATCCAGGTAAAATTATTGTGATCCAATGAGAAATGACGTCAAATTTGGACCTTCACTGTTATAAAATACCACAATTTAACAACAGTGTGGAACTGTTATTTCTAAACACATTAGAAAACTGTTAAAATTTATTGTACATTGTATGATACAACGAGCTGAATGTACAGCGTTTCACTGTTAATTTCAAGTACAATGACGATTTTACTGTTCATATTGACGGTATTTTTTACAGTGTTGACTAAAGATTACGCCTTAGGTCATGATTATGTACCTGAATCAGGCAAACCTTTTTTTTTGTTTTTTTGTTTTTTGGATGAAGCTATATTTCTTGTTCCATGAACACACGTCCATCTGTACAAAGCGTAGAACAGCGAATGCGCAGAATTCAAGCATCAACACAAGCTTTTTCTGTTTTATTTCCACATTATTACCCCCATCAAATAGCAGCGTGTCACCACGCTCCCAATGTTTCGTGCAACGGTCTGATTAAAGTAGTTCGGAGAACGTCGGACGCCGCACCCTGGCTCCCAGAATACCGACTGAGAATCTTCTCTTTGATCGAACGTCGTATACTGTGAGAAGTAATACCGTATATTGACAGCAACATTTTTGTCAAGTTTTTCACTGACTCATGTTGTCGTAGAACAGCGGAGACTTGTATTACAACAACGATTGTTGTCTGGCAACATTATAAGCTGTCCAACAACATAAATTGTCTAGTAACAAAAAAAATGTTGCCCAGAGTAACAACCGAAGTCGTCCAGGAACTCAAATATCTTGTTTTGACTTGAAAACAACACTGGTAAAACTAAGGCGTAACATTACGCTTGAAGAAAGGCATACTAGTCGTACGCCCTTCTTGAAGCGTACTGAGGAAACTTCCCCATGCATTTAGATAGGAGCGGTCGGGTAGGATATGCTCCTGTACGCTTGAAGAAAGGCGTAGGCGCCAGTACGCTTGAAGAAAGGCGTAATGTTACGCCTTTGTTTCACCAGTGAACCATTGTGGCTTTCCAGCACCCTAGTTGTTCTTCAACAGCACTGCCATTTTGTCAACAACACAAGTCCACTGCTAAACTAGTGGCCTCCTCATAAAGAACGCAAATTTTTGGCCATTTTCAACGCCAAAATTTGGCGCTCTTCTCTCTTCGGACGCCAAAAATTGGCGTTCTTTTCGGAAAATGCCCAAAAATTGGCATTAAAAATGGCCAATATATGGCGTTTTTTACAGAACGCCAAAATTTTGGCATTAAAAACGGCCTCTGCGTTTTCAGCAGTGTCATTACAAAAAGAGCTGTCGTCCTGCAAAAACTGTTTTCCACAGTGTGCCACTGATTAGCCAGCGGCCACCGCCACGGACGAACAAGACCCCGCCTCATGGATCCGCCAACGAATCTCTTTACTAAAAAGCGGGAACCGCGCGCCAAGAAATACTACTACTCTTCTCCTTTCCCCGCCTTCTCCGGCGGTCAAAGACGACTCCTGCCGTCCCGCCCCGTCCCGTCTCCTCGGCTCAGCCCGCTTTTACCTCCACAAAAGGCCGGGCCGACCCACAGGTCCCCTTCATCCCTCCAGAGGATACACAACATCACAAATAATACATACGCCCCATCATCAAACCCTCCCTTTTCGATCTTTTCCGACGTCTTTTGCGTCTCTCTCTCTCTCTCTCTCTCTCTCTCTCTCTCTCTCTCTCTCTCTCTCTCTCTCTCTCTCCAGCCGCCCTGCTCCTTCCGCCTTTTGCAAACACGGCGCCAATACCCGAAAGTGTTGCACGTTGGAACAGCGAAGCACATTGAAACTAACAAAAGGCGGTGTGTTTTCTTCAGGATTTCGTACACTTGAGGGAGAAAGTGTGCGAATAGACACACTGAAAGTCATACACACTTAAGTTTTCGGGTGCACTCACAGCATTTCATCTATAGCTGTTATTTCTAGTAGATAGGATAAAGAAAATCTGACTCCTAAGCAGGCAGGGGGGCAAGTGTGCGAGTGAAAACCCACACACCTGTAAGTGTTCGATTTTCATGCACTTGGGTTTCAGCTGGCACAGCCGGACTCCCCCACCCAAAAAATCTTAGGGAGACGACGTGTAGTTATTTTCTCCTTCGCGAATAAGGTGATGACGCCACTTTTTCTCCATTCGCAGCCTCTCCACGTGGCGCCCCGCCTCGCCCCGCCCCGCCCCGCCCCGCCCCGCCCCGCCCCGCCACGCCTGTCTCATGTTTCGACAAGGTGTGACGGCGGGTGTCGCCGCCGAAGGAGAAATACAAATAACAGGGAGAGAGAAAAACAAATTACGATCTAAATCAGGACGAGTCTGTTGACGGGACCCGGAGGAGTCCGGGAGCCCGCTGTGCGCAAAAATCACCTCGTCAGGACCCCGGGCGAGGGAGAGAGTGAGATAGAGAGAGCGTGAGTGAGCGTGAGAGAGAGAAAGAGGGAGTGAGAAAGAGAGCGAGTGAGAAAGAGAGCGAGTGAGAAAGAGAGCGAGTGAGAGAGAGAGCGAGTGACAAAGAGAGCGAGTGAGAAAGAGAGCGAGTGAGAAAGAGAGCGAGTGAGAAAGAGAGCGAGTGAGAAAGAGAGCGAGTGAGAAAGAGAGCGAGTGAGAAAGAGAGCGAGTGAGAAAGAGAGCGAGTGAGAAAGAGAGCGAGTGAGAAAGAGAGCGAGTGACAAAGAGAGCGAGTGAGAGAGTGAGCGAGAGTGAGAGTGAGCGAGAGTGAGAGACAGAGTATGGCAACGCGAGGCGGTGGACCGCCTGTGCGGCGCGGGTGCCCGATGTGTTGCCTACGCGCCCGGGGCGCAACCCGAGCCCAATCTGGCCGCGGAAATACGGACAGAGATGCGAAATCTTAAGCATGGAAACGGTGCGGAGACGTCCTTTCGATTCACCACTGGACCCCGGGAAGCAACCCTTTCATACCGGGCTTCAAGTAATCAGTCAGGAAAGTCGCCTTTTCAACGAAACGAACACTTCTCTGAATTCAAATGTTGCAGGACGTCGGACATGCTACTACCCTCCACTGCAAACCAAGATCAAAGCTGACAACCGATAATGCAAAAATAAAAAAATAAAAACAATAAAAACTACAAAAAAATAAAATGCCAAAAAAAGAAATGGAACGAAAAATGAGCGCGACGGGGGGAAAAACATACACTGTGAAACCAAGTGTTCAACTGTTCAACACTTGTAAGTGTGCGACTTCCAGTATAACAGGTGCAAGTGCGCACCTCTGTATTTGTGCAATTGGAAGTGTCAAACTCGCTAGTCGTACACTTGTAAGTGTTTAACTCGACAGTTGAACACTTGCAAGTGTTCAACAAGGGAAATGTTGCACGGGGAAGTTGAACACATGCAAGTGCACAAATGTCGAGTTAAACACTTACAAGTGTACAACTGGCAGGTTTGACACTTGGAACTGCACAAATACTGAGTTGTACACTTGGACGTGTTAGACTGGAAGTTGCACACATTCAAGTGTTGAACAGTTGCACACTTGGTTTAACAGTGTACACAAAAAAGCTTCCAGACCATCCAGCCCGCGCTCCCTAAAAATAAATACACGCTGATGCTGGTGCGCGGGGCGGGCGAGGCGGCCTAGCGCGTGCTCAAGGAGCAAGGGAACAACGAGGGAAAGAAAAGGCAGATGAAATCTGCAGCTACCAATGACACGCCGGCAACCCGCCCCACCCGGGCCCCACCCCCACCCCGACCAGATATGAATGCCTACCAGTGCGCGGGGGCGCCCCTCGCCCGCCCCGCCCCGCCCCGCCCCGCCATGCCCCGCCACGCCACGCTCGTTCATTTTCTATCGATTTGCTCTCGCGAAAATGTCTGCCGCTGCCGGGCTGAGTGGCGGCCGGGCCGGCAGACAGACGCAGCGAATACTACTCCCTCCCCTCTCTTCTTCTCTCTCTCTCTCTCTCTCTCTCTCTCTCTCTCTCTCTCTCTCTCTCTCTCTCCCGCTCGCGTCTTCAACGCTACCCCACCTTTCTCTTTCTCACTCTCTCTCTCTCTTGCGCGCTCTCTCTCGCTCACATTCTCTCTCTCTCGCTCACTCTCTGTCGGTCTCTCGCTCACTCTTTCTTTCTCCCCCTCGGTCGCCGCGCCTCGCTCGTTCTTAGGCCGCCCGCCCCTATAGGCCGGCTAACGTCAGCCCCCACCCCTACCACCACCACCACGCCCCACCTCCACCGAATGTTCCGGGTACAACCCGAAAGGGCCGAACGGGCGGCGGGGGCCGAAGCCTAGCGAGCTACAGAGGGGCGGTGGCGGCTGGCGGCGCGCGCGAGGGTAGGCCGCGCAGGGGGCGGCCCGGCGGGGCGGGGCGGGGCGGGGCGGGGCGGGGGTAAGGTAGTCACCCGAATATCGCTGGCGGATGATAACGCGGGAGGGAGAGTGGGGTGGGGCGGCGAGAGGCGTGTTGTCGAGGTACGCACGCCCCAGCAGCGCACAGCCGCACTGACAATCTGTCAGGAGAGGGAGTCAGCGGTACAGCAGGCCTTGTTTGCCACCTCGCGATCCCCCCCCTCTCTCTCTCCCTCACTCACTCTCGCTCTTTCTCTCACTCTCACTCTTTCTCTCTCTCTCTCTATCTCTCTCTCTCACTCTTGCTCTCTCTCTCTCTCTCACTCTTTCTCTCTCTTTCTCACTCTTCTGCCTCTTTCTCACTCGCTTCACATTCACTCTCACCTCGCTTTCTCCTCTCTGCCTCTTTCTCACCTGCCTCACTCCGCTCTTCTGTATCCTCAATTGGGACTCTCCCACTCTCCTCTTTCCCACTCTCCTCTCCTCTTCTCTCACTCTCACTCTTTCTCTCACTTCTCCTCTTTCAAATCTCACTCTCACTCTTTCTCTCACTCTCTCCCTCGTTCCTTGTCTGACTCTGTAATGGGTAGGTCATAAGCACTAGGAACCCAGGTGTGATTGAATCATCTGCCTGTACCAACGAACAGCACAAGATCACCATGTCCTACACCCAGCGTGGCGCGGTGGGGGCGGGGGGCGTGGCGGGGCGTGGCGGGGCGTGGCGGGGCGTGGCGGGGCGTGGCGGGGCGTGGCGGGGCGTGGCGGGGCGTGGCGGGGCGTGGCGGGGCGTGGCGGGGCGTGGCGGGGCGTGGCGGGGCGTGGCGGGGCGTGGCGGGGCGTGGCTACACACGTGACTGCGGGAGACACAGAGGGCCTTCCGGTGACCGGAGCGGAGGGAGGGGGTCCCAGCCGAGAGGGCAGGCAGGCGGCAGGGCCGGACAACAGACAGCCAATCGACAAAACCGTCATTTACGAGTTTTAATTAATTTTCAGCAGTCGATTGCTGAAGAGCCATCATCACAATCCTGCCCGTGCGCAAGGCGTAGGGATAAGGGCGGGGAGCTGAACGTTTCGACATCGAGTAACAGTCGGACTCGGAAATATTTAAACTAGACCTCGAGAAAAAAAAAAATGGAATTATTTTGCTGTATAAGTGAGAGAGCGACAGACAGAGAAGCCCAAGGCTGAGACTATCTACGGTAAAAACGGAAAATTTGGAGGAAATCCCTTAACGTGTGGAAAGCTTCTAGGATTTTGGGGAAGTCTCAAGCAAATATGAGGGAACTTCCAACAGTTTTTAAGGGGACATGCTTCAAATCTGAAAAGTTTACCTTAAATTATAAAATATTCTTAAAGTTTCCCTTTTTTCCGCTTAAAGTCGGACATTGTTTTTATTATAACCGTGTCCATTCGCACACTTGAACAAAAGAACGTCGTGTGAATTTTCCCCATAGAGCCAACAAGTGTTCGAATCAAAACTCACACACCTACAAGTGTGCGATATTTATACCATTATGGGTTTCCAGTGTTCAATCCGAGGCAGCACGTCTCCAAAGCCCACCACTTCGCCATTGAGCTTCGCCACGCCACGCCCCGCCCCGCCCCGCCACTTCCAGAGCTGCAAGCAGGCCTGTGTCTGCCTCTGCTCTGCCTGTCGAACAATGTTGAAAGGCTTCGGCCGCCCTGGAGGAACAGAGGCGGAAAGGGGATTGGCTGCGGTGAGATGTAAGCTAAAGTTATAGGAAAAGTGGGGTACAGGGGGGAGCAGTCAGAGGCTGGGTGTACTGGGTCAGTAAAGTAAAGCGGTGTGTGTGTGTAGGGTACGTTTCGTGAAAACAGGCTGAGAGGTCTCGGGGAAGGCAGATTGTAGTGACATGAAGGGCGCCCTGTAAAAATCATGCATAAGGGTTTAGTGCGTCCCTTCAAATGTTTAAACATTCTTACGCGCCCTGTGTGCGCGAACACTTTTGTTTCCAAGATATTTTCGCTCGTCCTCCAGGGCGGACAGCCTCGGCGCCCGTCCGGATGGGGGGGAGGGGGGGGGGGGGCAAGGGAGTCAGAGGTCGATATGCTAACGTCGTGCGGCGATAGGCAACCCGCCACGCATCCCAACCAAAGAGGCCAGGCCACACGCCGGACGGGGCCACTGAAAAAATCATGGACCCCGGGCTACATAGACTACAGCACGCGGCCGTGGTGCCCCGCCCCGCCCCGCCCCGGCCCACGCCGTGCCCTGTCCTACTGAAAAATCCAGGCGACACAGCGGCACCCCACCCCACCCCACCCCGCCCCGCCCGTCACTCGCTGCCGATGATATACATGATACGGCCCCCGGTCGGGGCGGGGCGGGTGCGGGGAAGTCCCATGATTGTTTAAGGATCCCAACGCGTCAACATTATTCGACAGGGCCTCCAACCACCCCGCCCCGCCCCGCCCCGCCCCGCCCCGCCCCGCCCCGCCCCGCCCCACCGAGAGGAAAACGCGCGCGTTATGGCGCACAAATATTACAAATGAATATTGGAAAAAGAAATATAATGAAAAAAACACACGAAAAGTAAAGGAATAAAAGACTGGTGGGCTGAGCAGAAGCTCCTCGAGGCACGCTCACGCGCGCTCCGCGCCTCCATCCTCCTCCTCCTCCTCCTCCAAGTGCGAGACACAGGAGGGCGGGCACACCCGTCCCGCCCCGCCGGAGCGCGCTCCCACGGCTAATACCGTATTCACAGGCACATCCCGCTAATGAGGCCCTGATCCCCCTCACAGCCGCGGCCGCCTAGCGTTGTGCAAGGTTTTCTTTCAAATCTGTACGAAACTTTTTCTTGTGTGTGTGTGTTGTGTGTTTGCATTTTTTGTGTGTATTTTTTGTATGTGTACTTTCTTGTGTGTGTGTATTCTTTTTTGTGTATAATTATTTTTTGTGTATTTTTGTGTGTATTTTCGTTTTGTGTGTATTTTTGTGTGTGTATTTTTGTGTGTGTATTTTCTGTGTTTTTTTCTTGTTGTTGCTGTTTTGTCAAAAAGCCGTACTTAGTAAGCTGCCTCTCACAAACCCCAAGGTGTGACTTTGTAGTCGCGCTCTTCATCAAGTTAAAGTAGCAATGTGTCGGACGAATTTCACATGGGTTTCGCGTGTAGTATAGGGCTGACAACTGAAGATTGGAGAGTGTATAATTATGGGCCCACGTCACGGCACAAACTAGAGAAGGCTGCCAAAAATCTTAACTAACTCGTCCTATGTACAGGTACTTTTTTTTTCTAGGGATAAGGACTGTGAGAAGACCGGATGTCGCCAGTGCAGGCGTGCAACTTCCTCGTTTAGCCCCCCCCCCCCCCCTTCCTCTTCTGCTCCGGTCTTACCCCTCGGCCGCCACTCCGGCACGCGCGGCCTTGCGATTGTGTGACGCAAATGGAAGGAGAAGAGAGAATCGAAGGGGTATGAAGAGGGGGGCTAAAGGATGAGGGGGTACTTGAAACCTCATCACTTTGCAGGGCTTTCGATGAAGTGAAAACGAAGAAGAGAAGGGCGGGGAAAGGCGGTGGTGGTGGGTCCTTGGCCGACGGGGTAGGCCCTATTGCGGGGTGAGTGGGGTAAAGTAGGCTGGGGTAGCACTAGCGGCGGAGGCGCAGGAAAAATACAGTAGAAACCTGTTATGTAAGTCGCATACGTAGGTGTATGAATTTTCCTCCCGTGCCCTGGACCTTTAAAAAAACGAGTGAAACATTCTACGCGGAAATTCGTCACCCACTTGAAGGCCAACGGAAACGATTTCATCGAATAATGTACGGGGGTTCAGCCAGACACGAAAGAGGAAAACTGGGCGCAGACTTCCCTACTGTAATCCTGTGGACACGTTAATCTTTAAAAAAACGTGCAATCGGGCTAGAATTTCTTTCTATATTTCATTAAGATACTACTAAAAAATTGAAAGATGTCTTAAAATTTAACGATTTAGACTATAAATTCTGACACGACATCCTTATAATCTTGTGATCCTGAGTACTGTACGTCCGTAAACAGAGTGGTTCTGGCCTCCTCCATTTCCTACCGGCAAAATCCATTACGAGATTTGCATTGGAACAGACATAGCCTGACACGGCGGCGAGAGCGCGGCGGCGGTGCGACAGCAGAGAGCGAGAAAGAGAGAGAGAGCGCGAGCGAGAGAGCAAGCGAGCGGGAGCGAGAGAGAATGGCCTAAAATAATGATATAGGTAGATATTGATCAGAGCCTCTTGCTCTCCTTGTCTGTCTTTTTCAACCACCCACCCTGGTGGGGCTCTCGCTGGGCCGACGGCGTAGCATCCCCTCCAGGTGAACAGAAACACAAGAGTGAAGAGAGAGGGGGAGGGAGATGAGAGAGAGGGAGGGAGAGAGGGAGAGAGAGAGAGAGAGAGAGAGAGAGAGAGAGAGTGAGAGAGAGAGAGAGAGAGAGAGAGAGAGAGAGAGAGAGAGAGAGAACGAGAGGGAGAGAGAGGCTGACGGCTGAGATCAGAGTGCGACCCTGCCCGCTGCCCGGGCCGAGCGAGCACTGAGCACCTCCTGGGGAGAGAGAGAGGGGTGGGGATGTCAAAGACTTCTGGTCCCGCGAAACAACCTTTAGCTGCCCTTCATCAGGCGTCTAAAGGAAAGAAAGCCTATGGCACACTTTTCTTTTCACGAAAAAAAATGCGCAAAGAAAAGAAGGGATTTTGAGGATGTCTCTTCAAAACTTGAGGGAAATTCATAATTTTTTTTGAGGAGACTTCCTTAAAATCTGAGGAGGTCCCCTGAAATTATGGAAGTTCACCAAAGTTTTCCCTTTTTCCTCAAAACGCCAGACACCGTTTATACCGTACATGTAAACGAGTACACAAGTCACGTCCCCTCTTTTGAAACGGATTTCAAAATGTTCACGGTGGCCGTCTAGTTTCAAGCCCAAATGGGGGCGCTAGGGCACGGGCGAAAGAACCCCTCAGCCACCCCCCATTGGATCACGTGAATTGTACACGACGAGAAGCCCACAAGAGCAATTCCACCCCCTACCTCCCTTTCTCCCTTCAGCCAAGCCCGTGCCGTGACACACAGGAGCAAGGCGGCTGGGACTGGAGCCCGCCCTGCCGCGAGTCGAACACAGGTACACGAGTCGAATTTTACCAACCACCCCCTCCACTCCTCCCCCACCCTGCTCCACATTAGCGACAGCAGATGAAAGCTTACGTAAACCATCCACCTCCACGCAGCCTCCCTTCCCCCTCCCCCCCCCTCCCCCCCTTTTTCGTATGAAGCCCTCCACCACACCCCGCCGCCCCACGGCAATAACGAGCGCGCTCGCGCCGCTATAGTCGGGCCCACCTAAGGACCGCGTATCGCAGCGCCCACCTCGGGGCTCGCGAGGAACGGGAGTTTGGCGGGATTCGACTGTATACGGTTCCCGCCACCGGGCGTCCAGTCCCAATACACGAAAAAAAAAATTAACACATTTACAGTGCGAGTTGACGAAAGATTTAACTCGAGAGCGTGACCACAAAGTGGTCACTACAGGTACACTACGGGTACACTACGGGTAAGATTTGCAAATAAGTGGATATTTCTGTATTAATTTTTTGTGAATTTTGTTTAGGTCGACAGAGTCTACTTAAAGTGCAGAGTTTATCTTCACGGTAAAAACGGTTCCTTGGTGTCCAAGGACCATCGGAACGATTCAAGGACGGGGGTGGGAAAAATTATCAGGCCGTCCTTGAATCGTTCAGATGGTCCTTGGACATCAAGGAACAGTTTTCACCGTGTTCAAGCTTCCTGAAAACCCGTTCAGGTTTACGGAATTTCCTTGAACAAAAATGATCGGTTGCGCAAGGAGACGTTGTCAAGGAACCTTGAGACCGTGGGGCGGGCAGGACTGGCAGGACGACAACATCCACCGTACTTTAAAGGAAACAAAAGTTTACAGAGGCGCCCGGCGCTACTGTACTGTAGGCACAAAACAGCAAGTCAAGGGACCGGAAGTGTCGGCGGCGCGGCTGCGTCGGTTCGTTTCCGCACTGCGACAAAAGCGAAACGCAAGAGCGAACGGATCCGGCCGGAAACACCTCACGGCGAAGGCGGCGGTGGGGCGCGGGGCGCAAGAAAGAGACGTGTTTTGTCCGCCGCGCCCCAAAGAGTGTTAACGCCGCACACTTGCGTCTCAAGTTAACTTGGAATTCTATTCGTACAGTTGTTCATCAAAGTGAGTGAAATTTCCAGAGAAAAAAAAGAAAAAAAAACAACTCTTATTCTCATTTAACAGAGTGAATCGAAATCCACACACCTACACGCTAAATTCTTATGAACATTTTTTTAACTCAATCATACATAGTTATGCACTTCTACGTACATGCTGTTCTTACGTATAAAATTTGTTCATAATTACAAACAAATGAGTCAAATTGTGCATAATTACTAACAAAATTATGCATAATTATGCATTGAAATTATGCGCAACAGCAGCATGCACACAGAAGTTCATAAAAATTTAGCGTGTACAAATGTGCGGTACCCACACATTCGTCCGGATTTCCACTGCAACACATTTGCACGAATACACCTCTGTGAGGCAGACGGGTATCTCCGCCTGCCTACTAGGAAAACTCTTCACAGATGAGACTACTGTTTGCCTAGTAGGCAGGCCGAGATACCCGACTGCCACACACAGGTAGGTGCATTCGTGAACACTAAATTCTAATAAACTTTTTTAAACGCAGCTACTGCTACTGTAAACATGCCATATTTATGAATTTTATGCTGATCTATAAACAATATTGTTCATAGTTGGGCACAAAATTATGCGTAATTAGAGCATTTTACAGATATTTGTAGCTACGTATAAAAGAAAAGTTCAAAAGAATTTAGTGTGTGGGAATTTTTGCCTACTAGTGTGACAACACTGCGTGGGGGGTGGAGGGAAGCGGAAGCGAGAGGGAAGACCCCGTCGCGAGGGGTAGCGCTGCGCACGGCCACCGCACCACGCGCTGGTAGATACCCCCCGCCGGGCCCGGCGGCGGCGTCCGCAGCGCACCCCGTGGCGCCCCCTGGTGGACGCGCCGCCAGGCCCGGCGCGTGGGGTAGCGCCGCAGCGCCGCCAGCGCCCTCTCGGCGGCCGGCGGCCGAACTACGCGGCGCGCGCGCTCCGCGCTTATTCGGATTTGGCGATGGCGTGCCTCTGACCGTTTCCCATTCCATTCCAATCTGATGACAATTTTAATGTCGGGGAAGTTTTAATGCGCCACGCTGGGGGGCGGGCCGCCATGCCATTCGGCTCTGCGCGCCCCGCCCCGCCCCGCCCCGCCGGGGCGAACAGTCGAAGCGAACTAACCTAGGGTCGCGCGAGGGAGGGGCGGTGCGCACCGGAACGGGCCGGTGTCGTTCAGATCGGGCTTCTTTACTTCCGGAAAGAGGTAAAAAACGCCCGGAATCGACGACGTATTAGAAAAGCGGGCGCACTGGGTGACCTCGTGTCGTTATGATCGACTGGAGTACCTCAAGACACTGTAGTTAGTGCGGGGTGACCACTATGTGGTCACGCTCTCAGGCGCGGATCCACAAATGTTCTAAGGAGGGGGTAAAGTAGCGCCTTTTGCCTACTTACAGGGGCAAAGAAGTGGTTTTTTGCCTACCTTTCAGGCGGCCTGTCTAGTATCAAAAAGGCGAGGTGGGGGTGGGGGTAATTACCCTAATTTCCCCCCTCCCCCCTGGATCCGCGCTCTCCACCAACCAACCACGCGTCCCGAACATAGGTACTAAAACCGTACAGTATACCCCTAGGAGACACACGTCTCCATCTCCATGTCCAAAGCTAAGAGGTAACTTTTAACTAACCGCGCTTTCTGATCCTTCCTTGACCAGCTGTTTCCAGCAGACAGGCGTCCGGACCGAACCGGCACCGTGAGAACAGAGCAGTACACCCGGCCGAACACCTGGTGATGTTACCAGCTCCTCGCAAGTACAGCTCCGCCACTGTAGCTCCGCGGCAGGTGCAGCAGCAGCAGCCGCTGCCACTGTAGCTCCGCGGCAGGTGCAGCAGCAGCAGCCGCTGCCACTGTAGCTCCGCGGCAGGTGCAGCAGCAGCAGCCGCTGCCACTGTAGCTCCGCGGCAGGTGCCGCAGCAGCAGCCGCTGCCACTGTAGCTCCGCGGCAGGTGCCGCAGCCGCTGCCACTGTAGCTCCGCGGCAGGTGCAGTGGCAGCAGCAGCAGCAGCGAGAGCCGCTGCCACTGTAGCTCGCGCTCTCCGCCGCTCTCCCTCCTCCGGACGGACGCAGATATTCGGCCTCAGAGTCCGAGACTTCAAATTTTATCTCTAACACCATCTTATACTGCCCATAAAAAGTATAGACGAGCCAGTCATGGTGCACATCGGGGCATTTCAGCCCATAAACCCGGACAGCGGCGCGGGGCCTGGCGGGCGGGGCGGGGGGCGGGGCGGGGTGGGGCGGCCACTACCGAGCACGGCGGCACTACCACTACCGCTGGCTAGCCCGTCTCGAGTTTTATTTATCCACGGTTTCCCGGCGCCATTTTGTATTTATAATGGATCCTAGGCGTATTGCAATGCCCAGAGAGAAATAACACAGAAAAGGGGAGATGGGAAAGGAGAGCGACGTAGTGACCGGAGAGAGGGAGGGAGAGAAATAGAGAGGGGGCGAGAGCGCGGGAGAGAAGAGGAGAGATAGGGGTGGGGGAAGAGAGGGAGGGATCACCGTCGCTTCCTTTAGTTTCATCCGGGATAAGAAGAATGGAAAAGGCAGAGGAAAAGTGATTACCTCAAGTGCACCCCCATTAATCCCACACGGCGATCCCCCAGCCCCCTCCCGAACCCCCCACCCCCCACCCCCAACCCTATTCTCTTTCAAGTTCTCGAAGGTCGGCCGGCTGGCGGGTAATACATACTACGGCAAGCGATTCGTTCCACAATTTTAGGCGCGCAGACTTCGTCGAAAAGTTACAATGTTGGCGTGACTTCTCACTGCACCCACTTTCAGGCGCACGACGTAAAACTTGAACGGGATTAAAAAGATACGCATCACGCGGACCTGCTGCTGCGACACGGCACACCTCTCACGATCGAACACAAACTCTTCGGAAATGAAACGAAAAAGTGAGAAAGCGAGGGGAGGGTATAGGAAGACGGAGGGGGAGCGGAAGAGGGGCGGAGGGGGAGGGGGCGGGAGGGGCTGTAAACCCCGGCGGCCAGGCCAGCGCTCGGTGTAATAACGGAATGTTATAAAAGGTCCGTCCACCCAAACTGGTCGCAGCAAATAAGCAGCCATCGCCACAGCCGCGTCCGACCAAACACCCCAGTAAAACGCACCACGGGAAAGCTCCAGTCCTTCGCATTAATTTACGTCAGATCTTTTAAAAACTTTAACCTTAACTCTTGCGTTTTGGTACATAAAGTCAAAAGGAACTGTCTTTTTAAGCAATCCACCAGATAGTTACAATTTGTCTGGATATTGGGGGGTCTTTCAGTTTTCTTCTCACTGAACTCAACAGTGGCGGATCTGTACACTTGCTTTAATCACTTCGCATTTGACGTACACACAGCAAGATAGCAGCAAGCATTTAGCAGTCTCACTTGATGCAACAACTTCAGAGAAAGAAATACACTCTCGAAACTCTGACATCATTGGCATAAAACGAAAATTTCTTCACACTACATCACTCTACCATCTATCTAAGCAGTGTGTCTGCGTTTCAGTCGGTCTGAGTAAGGGCCTCCAAAGTACGAACACACACATAGCCACACACACACACACACACACACACACACACACACACACACACACACACCTCCTGGATGAGGGAGTGGGCGGGTGGGTGGCTTGCATTGGCAGTTATGGAAGTGGAAATGTTCGTAGAAGTGTGTGTTTGTGAGAGCATGCGTGCAAGCCGAGTTAGACCCAGAAAGGAAGAAGAGGGGGCCGTAATTTTAAGACGTTTTGTCAGTCTACGGTGCGCCGACCAGACAGACCCGGCCCAGCCCGGCCCAGGCAGAGCCATGCCCGCCCGCCCGGCCCACAGAGAGTCAAATTGCACCGTCATTTGGAATTGTACTTATCCCCCCATTCCTTCTATTGTTACGAGACCGGGGAAAAAGAAGAAAATGCGCCCGACCGCCTGTTGTAAACTGGGCATTGGGGCGGCTTCAAATAGGAGAGCGTCTCTCTCTCTCTCTCTCTCTCTCTCTCTCTCTCTCTCTCTCTCTCTCTCTCTCTCTCTCTGGGGCCGGTACAAAAACCTTATGAAATGTATAGAATCGTCATATTTTACACGCCCCACGACATTCCCCGGCACCGCCCATGTTGGGAAATGCCGAAATATGTACTTCGAATATCCCGATCACAACTTTTTAGGTCGGAAGGGAATCGATAGCGATATTTACAGAGAACGTATCCAGGTAAAAACCAAGACCAAGGTTCCCAAGCAGTTTTGGAAAAACCAAGACATTTTAATGTATTTTCTCCATAAGACATTCCTGGGTGCTTGCAAACCTGGACGAAGCTTTTACCGTGATGCACCGTGGTGCATAACGACATGGAATTGTATAACAAACCATTTGCGTGGGTATAAACAAACAACAAGTTTCAGCGTTGCGTCTCACAACCCTTCCCGCAACCCCAACAACGTCTGCAGAGTGCTTGTGGAGGCCCCCCGCGCTGCCACTGTGAAAAATAGTAGGTTTACGGTAAAATTTTCCACAAACTGCAGTTGTAAAATTACAATTGCAACTCGTAAAATTACAAGCACAACATAACGGCAATCACGAGCAGAAAAGGTCCGTCGTAAATTTACAACATATTTCGTAAATCGTACTTTACAAAATTTATCGTAAATCTACAAAGATATTATTTCAGAGTGGCCCCGCACTATCGCACGCCCCCGCAGCCCCGGCGGGGCCAGGGCAGGGCAGGGCCCCGTCCAGGACCAGCCCCAGTCCCAGCCCAGGCCGCCGCGCAGGCCGGGCCCGACCAGCAGGTAAAGACAGCCAACCTACTTACGGTATTTATTTATAATATGTCCGAGAATGGGGAGGGGCAGGATTGAGACGGAAGGGGGGAGGGGGGGGGGGGGGGGGGGGGGGGGGGGGGAGGGGTAAGGCCGCGCAGCACCGGCAAACAACAGCAGCAGCAGCAGGCCAAATGTCGCCGACCGTGAGCTCCTTCCAGGAGAGAAGAAAAGGAAAAATGACTGACACACGCACACACAGCCACGAGTGCATTTTACTGTACACACTGTTAAACCGAATTCTCATGTTACGATAAATATGGCTACGAATATTTCGTCACAAGAGCTGAGATGAAACAGTCGTCACATGACATACATTTCGTCACTTGACATGTGAATCTTTCGTCACTTGACATGAACCTTACGTCACACTGTGTTGAGCCATTTGTCATTTAACACTGATCTCACCCCTTGTGACAAACCTTTCAAAAGTAAAATTTAGCACCGACTTTGTTGTAATGTGACGAGTTAAAATTTTACAGTGCACCCTCCGCCTGCTTCCACCCACCTTCCGCCGCGCAGGTCGAGTCGGCGGAAGAGCTAGGCTTCTCACATTTTCTCAAGTTTCGAATTTCGGCAAAACTCACTAATTTAATTGAGATTATTAGTATACATATATTTTTTGGCGGGTGGGGAAGGATGATAGACGGCAGACATAGGATCTACTGCTCTACCGCGAATCGTCCGACGTGCGTTTCCGTTTTGGCCCCTCCTGATAGTTCCGACCGACCGCGAACTCGCCGGGGGGTTTGGTGGGGGCAAACTCGACCGAAAACCCCCATCACCCAACTCGAACAACGTCCATCCGTCTATTTACACCCCTGCCCCCCCCCCCCCCCCCTCTACCCAACCCTTTCCCCGCCAAGGAGTCATTAATCAAATGAAAACCGAACTCGGATCACAAGTGTCCCGGCCAATCTCTGGCGTGAAGCCCGCTCACGGAAGCGTTATCCACACTTCCTTGTGCAACTTACTCAGTACTAACGTTGCCCCCCCCCCCCCTCTTTTCTCTTTCTCTCTCCCTCTCTCTCTCTCTCTCTCGCTCTCTCTCCCTCCCTCTCTCCCCCTCTCCCCCTCTCTCTCTCCCTCTCTCTCTCTCTCATATGATATTAAAAATACCTCAGTAAACCACCGCCTTGTTGTTGCTCTCAATGAGCACGCACCTTGTTTGCCTACGCTATCAGTGACGCGTGATAAGATCTTCCTAAAACTTCATACGACTCATTGCATTGCTGGCGAAAGGATGACTGCGTTATCTACTGTTTCATTCCAAACCCGGAAATTTCATTTAAAACATTTATCATTCACGGGAAAAACTGCGTCTTGGTTTTCAAGACGCGACGGTTTTCTTATGGAGAAAATGCATTGCAGCGTCTTGGTTTTTCCAAAAGGTCTTGAAAACCAAGACGCGGTGTTTGCCGTGTTAACTACAATTTTGGTTCAAAAAAAAAAAATTATACGAGATTACACGTGAAAATACTTGAGTACGCTCAGCAGACAAACATGACAGGGAAACGACGGAAAACACTAGCGACGACGGGCAACGATAATCACCCGGTAGTGCCCTGTAAACCGCTGTATAACAGATATTTTAAAAAAATATAATTAATATTGTTTTGATATTATTGTTTTAAACCACGTCCCGTTCAAAAAAAAATAAAAAACCAAACAAAATGCCGCAATGTCATTTCAAGTGTAAGTGTGGTGCCTACCGTGCGCACGACAAGCCAATGCCACGTGACGCGGCCCACCACTTCGGGGAAGCTCGAAAATCCCAGAGTCGTCAACGCGATACGAGCCATCGCTTGGAATCCCCAAAAAAGTGTCGTCGTCGCCGCGCGCAGACGACACTCTTGCACTCACACACTTACACTAAATCCGTGTGAGAGAGAGAGAGAGAGAGAGAGAGAGTGAGAGAGAGAGGAAGAGAGAGAGAGAGAGAGAGAGAGAGAGAGAGAGGAAGAGAGAGAGAGAGGAGAGAGAGAGGAGAGAGAGAGAGAGAGAGAGAGAGAGAGAGAGAGAGAGAGAGAGAGAGAGAGAGAGAGAGAGAGAGAGAGAGAGAGAGAGAGAGAGAGAGAGAGAGAGAGAGAGAGAGAGAGAGAATATACCTGGCTAGGCAATCCGGGGCAGAAGAGAGGACTAGACTAGAGCCGAGATGAACGACAGATAATTCGTCACCGTGACGCAGCGATTGACGGACGGACCCTCCCCCCCCCTCCTCCACCTGACTCTCCGACAACCTCTATAACCACCACCTGTCCGCCCTGCAGGCAAGCCCTCCTGCAGGACAGCCTAGCTGCAGGACAGTCCTGCAGGCTGCTGGCCCTGTTGAAGCCAGCGGAGCAGGCCAGTCCTGTAGAGGCTATGCCTAGCCCTGCAGTCCTGCTACCTCCAGACGCGCTCAGGCCTCTCAAATACTTTTACGGTCACAATAATACTTGAAACATCCAGGCAGGCGGCAGCAAGGCAACGGCCGGATGTGAGTACAATTATTTCCATCGCGATGCCGTCCTGCACCGGCAGGGCAGGGGCCGTCAACAAATTACCAGAAATTTAAAAAAAAAAATCATCGAGTGCACCTCAACATTTATAAAGAAAATCTTATATTTCATACTTTGATCAGTGAATATTGAACGCCCCATTTTACACTGGCACACTGAGGGTAGTGTTACCACATTGTCACGCTCGCGTAGGGGAAGTGTCGGCAACCCTTTCACCCCGGCGTTATTCGCATGCACAATCTCAAGATGGGACGACGTAGTCGCGAACTTGTCAAGCGAGACTCAACAGTTAGCGCAAAAGCAGTCCATTCATACCCCCCCCCCCCAATCCCTTTCCTGCCCTGCAGCAGCCCGATGCAATCTCCCCCAAAGAAGACCCCCAACCAGGATCCAGAAAAGCCCCGGACGTGTGATTCGCCATTGTTTCTGGACGGCCCAGAAGCCCCTCGCCCGCGCCCCGCTACCATTCCTTTTCAGATACGTTCCGGTCAAATTGACTGCAGCCGAGGAAATCAGGTCAGACAGACACAAGAAGAGCGGGGGGCAGGATATGAAGCGGGAGTGGTAGAGGCGGGGGGAGGGGTGTTATTGATGGAGGCGAGGATATGATTCAAGGCTCTGCAAGATTCCCAAGTCTGGGAGGCAATAAACGGCTTCAAATCACGCCGGGCAGGCCGCCGCCGCCGCGCCAGCCTGTCCTCCACTCCCCTTGTGTACGCCCGTCTGTCTGCCTGTCCGTCCGTCTGTCGGCCTGTCTGTCCGTCTGCTCTGCTCCGCCATATAGACCTGCACTGCACTTGCGGCGCGGACCGGACCGCCGTCACTTGAACCTCTCTCGCGACCGTCCAAAAATGCGCAGCGCCAGCCCCCCTTCCCCCGAACAACCAATCTGGCCCTCGGGGGTGCACGGCTGATGCCTGCCTGCCTACGCCCGCGGGTGGGTCCTATAAATGTATCCAATATCGGCAAGTCAGCAAAAAACAAAAAAGACAAAAAAATAACGGGACGAAAAGTGCTAATGTTTACACAATATCGCCTTTCGGCTAACGTCCGAGCCAACGACCGGTGGCCGACCCCCCCCCCCTCCCTCTGTCTCCCATAAATAGAGCCTCTTCCCCCCTCCCCCCTCCAACATCCTTCGACTTTACTCAAAAGGCGCGCGTTATGCCTTCCCGTTATGTGAAGAAAGGTGACCGACCAGCCAACAAACGCACGGCGAGCGAGCAAGCGAGAGAGAGAGAGAGAGAGAGAGAGAGAGAGAGAGAGAGAGAGAGAGAGAGAGAGAGAGAGAAAAAGGTCACCCGAATCGGAAGGAGAAATTCATTTCGAAGGTTTTGAATTATGGAGGCAAAAAGCGGCCAGTAGACCGGATACACATGACCGATCATACATTCCTCGAGGAGAGAAAATGCAGCCTCGGTAAAAACAAAAGAGAGACAAATAACGGAGAAAAATCACTTAAAAATCATAAGACTTGAACTCATTTCCTGCGAGGTCAGGCCACGCCTGCCGTTCAGCGTGGTATTTTCCGCGAGAGCAGCGCCGCGCTCAAATTCGCACATTCTGTATTGCATTCCTCTCGGAGCAGACGACGCAAAGAAGTTGCGAGAGAGAACGACCCCCCTCCTCCCCTCGGGGTCTGAAACTTTATACAGAAACCCTGTGCGCAGCGCATTTTCCCACAGGAGCCTGCGCGACACTTAGGCCCTTGGCGACGGCGTTCCGGACCGTACGAGCCGCCGTCCCTTTCGGGATGGCATTTTTCTCATCGGGTGCGACATTCCAGTACCAAATATGTATAGTAATTGCGGCAGTAATAGAGTACTTTCATATTACACTAAAAATCCAAGTGTGTGAATGTCGCACACTTGTAGGTGTGCGAGGATTCATTCGTACACTTGGGCCCTCAAACGTTGTGTATTTCATCGGAAATTTTTTTCTGAGAAAATTCACACGTTTCAGGACCCAAGTGAACGAATGAATCCTCGCACAGCTATAAGTGTGCGACATCCACACACTTGCGTTTCCTGTGTATGTACAATAACACTTCGAACACCCTCAAAAAATATATTTATTAAAAATAACTTATCCTTATCGATATCACTTGGAGGGCAGAGCAAATACCTTCACCTCGCTCCTTGTAAGATGCGATACATAATTCAGAGCCCTTTCCTTAATTCTGTATAGATTTGCATGCCGGCATGGCGAGAGAGAGAGAGAGAGAGAGAGAGAGAGAGAGAGAGAGAGAGAGAGAGAGAGAGAGAGAGAGAGAGAGAGAGAGAGGAGGGGTGAGTAATCACCTGTCACTGCGATCATAACAGGCTGAGCAGTGCAGTGTGAACAAAAGTCGGGATCGGATCGGATAATCGACTCTGGGTTTCGAGTTTCTCGTTCGCTAAAGGCAAATCCGCAAAAAGATGCGATGCAAAAAAGAGGGGGCAGAGAGAGCGAGAAAGCGAGAGAGAGAGAGAGAGCGAGAGAGAGAGCGAGAGAGAGAGAGAGAGAGAGAGAGAGAGAGAGAGAGAGAGAGAGAGAGAGAGAGAGAGAGAGAAAGAGAAATGAAATGGAATGCAGAGCCGGGCTAATCGAGAGAGGAAAAGAGGGGGGAAAACCGCCGAAATTCTCACCGGCCGGCCGGCAGTGTGGTGCTGGTGCTGGCCCCCGGTGCAGTGCACTCGACTCCGCCGCGCCGCGCTGGGCTGACAACTCACCTGAAACACCAGACAAAAGCGAACGAATTAGATTGGCAGAAGGGCTTCGCTGCACAAATTGGACTGACAGGACCAGCAGGCACGAGGTGACCTCGAGTGCGTGCGTCAAATGATGGCGTCACGTGCACCACTCGCTCCCCCCCCCTCCACACACACACACACTCCACTGTAATAAATATCTCTGTAAATTTACAACTGTTTTCGTAATTTCTGAGTTACAAACAGTGTTGTAACTTTACGATCGAAATCGTAAATTTACGAAAGTCTATTTGTGCTCGTTTAAGAATCACAAGTCAATACCAAGTGTCCTTAAAATTTTGTAAATTTACAATTTGATATCGTGACTTTACGATATTTCTCATGGAAAATTTTCCCGTAACTTTTACAAACATTTCTCACAGTGACACACTGTGAAATATTCCGTCAATAAAAACCGTACAATCCGTTAATGTACGTGAAAATGACAGTATAAAAACACTGTACATTTGTTATTGTTATGAACTGCTGCCATTGACACCCAAGTTGACGTGATACGCTTAAACATTTTGTTAATGTGAGTAGTTTCGTTTTTGGTTACGTTCGTCTCGACCTGTCAAGATACATTCATTTTAGTCTTATTATCTGCACAAACCCTTCGCCCCCCTCCCCTTCTCTCCCTTCTCTCTCCCCCTCTGTCTCTGTCTGTCTCTGTCTGTCTGTCTGTCTCTCTCTCTCTCTCTCAGCCGCAGACTGGTCCATTCATGAATGGCGAGCCGAGCGTGTGAGAGGTGGGGGGGGGGGGGGGAGGGGGACGCACTACGCTACACTACGCGCCGCCACGCTCTCAGTTGTGCGGATCATGGACCCACGAGCCGGCAGCAGCAGCCGCCTCGCCAGAGAGAGAGGGAACGGGAGGAAAGGGGGGAGAGGAGAGGAGAGAGGATAAGCATGTCCTAGGTCAGGCAGTAGACGCACGCGGGCGGGCGGGAGGCAGGGCCAAGGGCTGTAACACCTGCCATTTTTGCACGCGCCAAAACTCGAGAAAGTATCGAAAAATAGATGGGGGCAAAAAAATGGGGTTTGAAAAATTTTAAGGTCAAGGTTGTCTGTAGACCTTGTGCGGGAGACAGCGCTATCACAGTAAAAACTTCACTCAGGTTTCCAAGCAGTTTTGGAAAAACTAAGACGTTCCGATGTATTTTCTCCATAAGAAAATTCTGGCTGCTTGGAAACCTGGACGATGTTTCTACCGTGCATCAGCCACACGGCTAAGTGGACGATCGCATTTTCGTAACATCGCTGGAACACGATTTGTAACGTTCGTCACGATAGCGCCTCTACGCGGTGGGCGTCACGTTCCGTTCCAGGAATCGTCGTTGATGACGACGGTAGCCGGTTGCTGCTGTACAGGCGTCACCTTTCACGTTAGTAACGTCTCCATAGCGTTACTGCGCACGCCACGGCGGAGGCGCTACGTTCCAAAGTTATTCAGGTCACGTTTTTAAGCAAACGGTACTACTCGCGGGGGAAGGAGGGGAGGGGAGGGGGCACCGCGGCGGAACCGAACCTCCACGGTGCACCGCCCACCATAAGTCAAACACTGGAGACACCAGAATACGCAGTCAGAAAGTGGAGTATAAGTGCATGGAAACCATATTCCCCCCCCTGTGTCACACACCCCTCGACACACCTAAAAATGTGTGAAAGTATCACACGTCCATAAATATGTGGAGGTGTCACACACCCAAAAATGTGTGAAAGTGCCATTCACCCAAAAATGTATAAAAATGTCACACACACATAAACGTGTGACAGTGTCACACGTCAACAAGTACTGCATGTTACTGATGTGTCGCACACCAAGCGTGCAAAAAAATCCCCTCGCCTACAAATGAGTGACATTTGAACACTTGGTACACTTACGAATCCAATGTGTCACCCCCCCCTCCCTCCCTCCCTCCCTCAACCTTCCCTATGACTCGGGTGTGATTCACCCGGACGCAGCCAGCAGGCGGCGGGCTGGGCCGAGCGCAACGCAAGGCCGAGCCCAGACAACAGTTTGGAGGAAGTCCCCCCCCCCCACTCCCTGCTGTACGGGGAAAAGATGACGAACAACGAACACCGTGCCTGGAATTTCCCGCTAACCAATCCGAGTTGCTTGCGCCGCCAGTCCGCGCCCCTCCCCCATTGCATGCAAAGTTGCCGTTCGTGGCTGCGGTCGGAGAGAGGGGCGGGAGGAGGAGGAGGAGGAGGAGGAGGAGGAGGAGGAGGAGGAGGAGGAGGAGGAGGAGGAGGAGGAGGAGGAGGAGCGGGGAGGGGGGAGTTGAATCAATTCTTCTTGACCTCCAGTCTCGTGTACAAAATGACGAGCTTAGTCACAGCCGCCGCCGACCAACGCAGCGCGCCGCGGCCCGGCTGCCCGTATAAGGCTGTCAAAAATCGTTTTTCCAAACTCCTTTAGTAAATAAAGTATACTGCAGCCGATTTAGCTTTTCAGACAGCCCGCAGAAAGTCACTTGCCAAGTTAAAAATTACCAACAAAAATGCGACTAAACAAAAAAATACAAAAAAAAGTATATACGTGCAATGAAAAAATTCGGAGTAAAAAATGTCAGTCTCAAAACGGCAGTAAAAATACCACTATAAAATTTAAGTGCAACTCGGTGGTCGACGTCCTGGAAACTCACACAGGACGGACGAACGGACGTCCAACAGGTGGGGACACACATGACAGTCGGTCACTGGCCCGCCCCGCCCCGCCCCACCTTGCCCTGCCCCCCCCACCCCACCCCGCCCCGCCCAGCCCCGCCCCGCCCGCCCGCACGCACATTGCATACATAGTGGACTGCCTACTGCCCAGGGGCACGCCAAACAGGCGGTGGGCGCGGACGCAGCGGTCGTACGAGCGATTCGAGAAGCTGCATTCGCATAAAAAACGATATCAATCGATACATCCAGCGATATGGACCCCGCCGCCACGCCACGCCACGCCACGGCGACGCTGGTGGCACAGGAGGGCGGGTTGACCCCGGCACCGGTCCCGCCACGCCCCGCCCCGCCCCGCCCCGCCCCGCCCCGCCCCAGACATATTTGGAAGTGAAATCTGATTTTCAATTCGGATTGGGCATTGGCGGGGGGCAGGGCCGGGCCGGCATTACCAGTCCGAATGCAATGCGACCCAGTCTGACCCAGTTGGATTGTTTTTATTATTGACAAGCCGACACCCGGCACTCCGAGCCCGCCGCACCGCGTACGTACCAGTGTACGTGCACCAAGAAAAAAAAATAATCAAAACAGTGTAGAAAACCACACTGGAAAGCCGTGTGCAAATTTCATTTGCCCTCTCCTTAGGTGTGTAAAAATCTTTTTTCTTTTTAAAATCACACCTCTACTGGGCGAAATTTCTAGGAAAATTCATACACCTGCTAGTGTGCGACATTCACATATACTTAGATTCGCACGGTCGCACAGCCGACACTAAAGTGACAGAGAGCGCATTATGAAACGTTTTCTTAACAGAGTGCATCATGAAACGTGACATATGTCACGTTAGCTTTTTTTTTCAGTGGAGCCGCACCGAAGACGCCCCACACACAGACACCCACGGCATGCCAATCGAGGACCACGCCCCCCTCCCCCTCCCCCACACCCTCCGCTTCCCTTCCCGGTGGGCCTCTCTCTCTCCCTCTCTCTCCCTCGCTCTCCCTCTCTCTCCCTCTCTCTTTCGCGAGACAATAAAAGAAACTCCTCAAGCATAACAGACAGGTCCCGGCAACAATAACAGTAACGTTTCGCGTTTTTTTTATTATTTCTTTTCCTCCATCGGCCGCTCGCTTCCTCTCGGGTGGGCAACAATGAAACAATGCTACCGGACACTACCGGCCGGTCGGCCGACAATTAGAGCACGGCAGCCAAAGTGACAGTGTTTTATACGGAAGGAAAGCGGTGCGGTGGGGCGAGGCGGGGCGGGGCGGGGCAACAGACTGCAGAGACCGCTGCTGCTTCAGGGCGTGGTGGTGGCGTTTAGTCGCAAAATTTTCAAGTAAACGAAAAATCTCACACGCACAAAAGAAAAAAAAAAAAAAAAAAAAAAATTATGACTTCATTTTAAATCCAACTGCATTCGAATATCGCACACTTGCAGGTCAGGTGCATAAATTCTTTCACAAGCAGTGCCCTTAGCTAAGAGTGCAAAAATGGGAACTTCCACACCCACAAGGTTGTAAAAGAATATTTTTTTTTTAAAACCTAACCTGAGCGACATTCGTAAACGTGGAATTCCAGAAGTGTGATCACTTTCTCATGAAAAACGTGAACGCATTTTAAAGAGACCTCAGCATGATCGATATAATCGAACAGATACAAGAGAGCATAGCGATATAAGTCTATAAGCATATACCAGACCCGCACAATAGGTTTTTCTTCAGCGGCAAGCCGAATTTCGTTCAAATACGCCACGCGCAACCCTCATGACAGGTGCTTTGCGTGCAGCGCTCTCCCGTCTCCGGAGGCCGCCCCACCCCGCCCCACCCCACCCCACCCCACCCCACCCCACCCCACCCTACCCCGCCCCGCCCCGCCCCACCACGAAGTTACGGTTAACATTACGAGGTACTGCCGCCTCCGCGGTCAATACGACAAGCCACCTTTTAATTAAATACTACATTGCACAAAGAGGACGCGACGCGGAAGGGGCGGGGCGGGGCGGGGTGGGGTGGGGCGGGGCGGGCCGAGGCGGACAGCTCCTCATCGGCCGCTCACTCACTTCCGTGCGACCTGGGAGGCCACCTACCTCACCCCACGCCGCCGCGCCACGCCACGTTCAGCGACCAGTGACGTCATCCAACCGCGATCTCATAATTAAAGGAAAACCGATTACCTGCGACGGTTTTGTCACCAAACAGACCGGCGATAGAATCAGGATGTAAGGCCATAGGAGGGGGAAGAGGAAGGAGAGGAGGGGGAAGAGGGAGATGAGGAGAAAGGGGAGGAGGAGAAAGATAAGAGGGGAGGAACTGGCGGAAGAGGGGGAAGAAGAGGACGAGGAAGAGGAAGAAGAGAAGCGGAAGAACGGAAGAGGAGCAAGAAGAGAAAGAGGGGGACGAGGAAGAGGAAGAAAGGGAAGAAGAGGAAGAGGATGAAGAGAAGCGGAAGAGGAGCGGAAGAGGAGGCGGACGACAAAGCGGAGGAGAGACGCCGGACTAGACGGGGGGGGGGGGGGGGGGGCGCAGCCACGTTCATAAATCACCCACACACGCAGGGCGCTGCCGCTGCCAGGGCGCGGGCCGCCCCGCCCCACCCCGCCCCGCCGGGTTGAGGTAGGTCAGGCCGGTCAGGCCTATGGTCAGAGGCGTGCCGCAGGTCAGAGCACCAGAAGGGGGCGTGGCCCGGCGGCGGGCGGCACGAGGCAAACACACACACACACACACACGCGCGCACGCACGCACTCACACGAAACACGCTCACTCACTAGGGCCTCTCACTTTTACCCAGAAAATCCAGAAAACCCGGGTGTAACCTGGGTTACACGCCGCACCCATTTTTTTTTACCCACGTTTTTACCCAGCCCCAAAACGCGCACACACACACACACACCTTTCTTCAAGACGATGTAGTAGGGCCTGGCCTGTGAGATGACGCGCATGATGCTCGTCCCGGGCGCCGCGGCGGCGGCGGCGCTGCCGGAGGCCGTGGACACCGACGCCGACGCCGACACCGACGCCTCCGGGGCTTCCGGGGCGGACGACGCCCCTCCCCCGGAGCTGTCACCGTCCTCCAGCAGCTCCTCCTTGATGTACACCTCCTCCACCTCGGCGGCCAGCGGATCCACATTCACATCGGCGTCCTCGGCAGCGTCGGCGTCGGCCGGGGCGGGGGGCGTCGCGACCACCACCGCCGCCGCCGACGCCGGCGCCGGCTTCCTCCCGACGCGGTCCGCCAAGACGCCGACGCCGCGCTCGGGCGACTCGTCGCTGCTGTTGTCCCGGCCGGCCTGCCGCAGCAGCGCCGCCACCTGGTCGTAGTACGAGAAGCCCTCCGGGGCGCCGCGACGCCGGGCGTCGTAGTAGAAGGCCTTGAGGTGCTTCCACTTGGTGCGGATCGCCTCGGACGTCTTGTGGTAGCCCTTGAGCGTCATGAGGTGCTGCACCGTCTTGTACGTGTCGTTCTGCTCGCGACGGTTCAGCAGGCGCACGGGGATGTTGTTGTCGTTGAAGACCCGCAGCATGTAGAGGACCTCGTCGTGGTGCCAGGCGCCGCGGCGCTTGCCGTAGGCGCCGCCGCCGCCGCGCGCCCACCGCGCCACGGGCGACGCCGTCATGAGCGGCAGGCGGACCAGCTTGTTGGGCCGCACGTTCCACATCCTGGGGCCGGGGCCGCCGCTGCCCTCCATGGTGATGACGTCGTCCTCCGGGAGCAGCAGGTGGGCGGGCGCGGGGGGAGGGGGGGACCCGCTGCGGGCGCGCGCGAGCCGGGCCGTGGCGAGCCGGCGCGGCCTTGCGCATGCGCCGTACGCGCGCGACGCGACGCCAGACAATGGCCGACGACGCTCCGGACGGAAAGCGACGCCGTCACACGCCGGGTAACGAGACCGATACCCTCACCAGGCCGCAGACGACTTCCCGAGGATGGTGACAGAGTACTGTGCGGGGCCCTGGCGGCACGGCACGCGGGGGCGACTACAGCAGCCTCAGCAGCACCCGGGGACCAGACCACGGCGGCGTCGACCCAAACCGGCAGGCACTAGTTCGGACTGGACTATCGACTGTGCCGGGCCGGGCTGGCTGGGCGCGGGCCGGGCGCGCAGGGCGAGGGCTGCGCATGCGCAGTGCGGCCGGCCCGGCACCGGGCCCACGGGGCGCCCCGCCCCCCTCCCCACCCCCCACACGCCCGCGTGGCGCGCTGCGGCCGCACAAGCTCGGGCCGGGCCTGGCGGCGCGCCAGCCGCGGGGACCAGCCGGGACCAGCGGGCACCAGCGGGCACCGGGCGCAGCTTGGCGCGCGCCGACTGTGTGCGCAAACCGGACTGGGCCGGCGCGGAGCAGCGCGGGACCACCGCCCGCCCCGCCGGCGGGGGGGACCACCGCAGTAGCAGGGATGCTGACATTCGTCACGTCGCATCGGGCATGGCCACAATGTGGCCACGCTGCAAATATTGAAGTGATACATTGAGTGTGGCTTGACCACTATGTTGTCACGCTGAAATTTGTGTATACGTTGAGCGTGACATGACGACTAAGTTGTCACGCAGAAATTAATGTAGTCATACATTGTGCGGCATGACCTCCATGTGGTCAAGATGAACTGAATGTGCTGAGACATACGACGAGCGTGACATGACCACCATGTGGTCACGATGAAATGAATGCGCTGATACATACGATGAGCGTGACATGACCACCATGTGGTCACGCTGAAATGAATGTGCTCATACGATGAGCGTGACATGACCACTATAATGTGGTCACGTTGAAATTAGAGAGGTCATACGTCGAATGTGGCATGACCACTACATGGCCACGCTGTCATACGTGACGGCACCTTCGCGTCGTGACCAACGAGTGGTCACGGTGTCATTCATATTATGTCGCATGACCATGGTGTGGTCGCGCTGCCTCGCCTTCGATCGCACCTCGAGTTGACGTGACCACCATGTGATCACGTTCCCGAGTTTAAATCATAGGCCGCGCCGGAAGGTGTTAGAAAAGCTAGGCCCATTCTTATATCTAAAACATTACCCCACTCCGGAAATACGCTGGTGTCCCTTAGCCCTCCCCTTCTCCCCCTCCCCCAATCCCCCCGGGGCAACTCACTCCAAACGGCCTGGCCCCAATGCGATTACACCCCCCCCCCCTCCCCCCACCCCCTCCTCCTCTTCTTCCAACCCAAATCCTCCCGAGCGCCATTTAACGTCGTCGGCCGTCACCGCGGCGGCAAAAGCGTCCGCGCGGCACCTTGCGCTGATAATGCCGATAGGCGATGATTTTAGGCGCCCCGCGGGGGGGGGGGGGGGGGGGGGGTGGAGAGGGCGGCACAACGCGGCGGCCCAAGGCGGCACACGCCCGCGGATATTTGCTGACTGCAACTATTAGCAAGCGATCAAATTAGCGCGTCAGCGCCCTACCCCGCCCCGCTCCCTCTCTCTCACTCTCTCTCTCTCTCTCTCTCCCTCTCTCTCTCTCTCTCTCTCTCTCCTCTCTCCCTCTCTCTCTCTCTCTCTCTCTCTCTCTCCTCTCTCTCTCCCTCTCTCTCTCCCTCTCCTCTCTCTCTCTCTCTCTCTCTCTCTCTCCCTCCCTCCCTGTCTCTGTCTCTGTCTCTCTCTAGACCCGGTCTCCTGGCCATAAGGCAGGTGCTCGCCGCCACGCTGGCCTCCTGGCCGAGGCCTACGACCGCGCCCCGGCCCGGCCCCGCCCAGGCAGTTGACAAATCAATAAAAGGCATGAGCGTTTCGCCATCAGACACCGAGAGAGCAGAGCAGAACACAACAGGGCAGGCTAGAGTGCGCCTCTCACGGGGGAAACAGTAGCTCCCCCTTCCGTTCTCGCTCTCTCGCTCTCTTTCTCTCTCTCTCTCGCTCGCTCTCTCGCCCTCTCTCTCGCTCTCTCTGTCTCTCGCTCTCTCTCTCTCTCTCGTCATTCCTCGTCCCCTTCGCGCACTTGACGCGGCCCCTGCCGTGCCTATCGACGGCCACACGTCCTTCCCTCCCCAATACCGTCCGCGTGCAACCCCTTGTTCTAGACCGTTACTTTTACGCAATTGCGGCGAGAGAGAGAGAGGAAGAGCGAGAGAGGGCGAGAGCGAGAGAGCGTGGGAGAGCGAGAGGGGGCGGGAGAGCGAGAGAGGGCGGGAGAGCGAGAGGGCGGGTGAGTGTGTGTGTGTGTGAGAGAGAGAGAGAGAGAGAGAGAGAGAGAGAGAGAGAGAGAGAGAGAGAGAGAGAGAGAGGCCGTGCGAGAGAAGCCGTAGCCTCGCTGCAGAACCTTTTTCTCCCCAGCCACCCTCTCAGAGTGGCGGGTATGAACGTCCCCTCCACCACATCGGCAACGAAACACGCGTTTTAAATTGCTGGCCGCGAACATATTTCCGCCGTCACAGCAGTACGCGTCCATCCAATGCGCGCAGCCCCCATCACCTGCCAAATACAAATTAAAAATCGCACTGCTGTCGTTTCTTCGCGGAAAAAAAATTTCGGCGCCAGCACATATTTCGCATGGCGTGGGCCACGCGCAGAACGGGGCGGGCGGGCCGGGCATCGCCCTACTTAAATAAAACCGACACCGCAATCAAACACGCAAGCGTTCACACACACACACACACGCGCTCACTTGGACAGTTAGGCCCCACTGATCTGTCCGATGCGCAGAACCGCACACCCTGGTCTGGATATTGTGGGCCAACGATCCACTTGCGCGCCAAAAAAATAAACACACACACACCCACGCATTCACAAACGTTTGTTTAATGACACACACACACACACACACACAGATACAAGCATATCCCACTGGGAAAACAAAACATTGATAAGGTATTTACACCGACCCGGAAAAGCTGCGAATCTCCCGGAAATCAAACGCAATCAATCACAGGTCCTGCTCCTGCACCCGGAGCGGCCACGTGTGAGGCGACTCAAAGTACACCGTTAAAAAAATATCACGTTTCAAGAGCGAGGTTCTAGAATCATCACTAAAGTGGAGCAGCTGGGAAAAGGGTTTCTCTGAACAGTGTTTAAACAGAAACCAGATAGAAAACATGAAGGTTCTGTAAACATTAAGTTTCAATATTTCCTTTTATTTTTTTAAATATATGGGAAGATTTCATGCAGTATGAGTCCCTCCCATCGTTCACGTATGGTTTACCCCGCATGCAGACCCACCAAGAGAGAGGGGTAGAGGAGTGGGAGGGGAGGGGGGGGGGGGAGAGGAGGCGGAAAGAAAAAGGGCAGAAAAGAGGGGAGGGCCTAACCTAACCGCACACCGAGAGGTGCAGGTGCTCTGTCCGACATACGGGCATGAAATTCAAACCTCCCGGTGCCGGCGGCACGGCACGGCACCGCCCATGCAGCAGGCCGATAGACCTGTTAGGCCCTCGCCTGTAGGGCTGCAGGACGCCACAGCAGGACACACCAGCAGGACGCCGGCAGGGGCGCCGCGCTGTCGCCGCGCTGACGCCTGTCGCCACCCGCAGGGCCCGCAGGAACCAGACCACCCGTTGCACTTCCGCGACCCTCCTACCCCCATCCCTCCTCCACCACTCCAACATTTTTCGGTCGCGCAGAGCTGCTGCTCCAGCTGCCACACCGCACCGCGCTGCCGTGGCGACTTCCGTTGGCTTCTGCGTCGAATTTCCTTCCTAAACGGCTTTCGCTATCTGCCCCTACACCCCCTATCAGCAAAGCGGCTCCCGTTGCAGCCAGCGGCGGGGCGGCTGAGTCAGCCGAAGCCGGCCGGCCGTCCTGCCTGGCTCAACGAAATGCCAACCTCGCCGCCGCGCCCACCCGCACCCTCCACCGCCGCCGCGGTCAGCTAAATACCTCCCTCCGTCTAATTATACCGACTCAAATCGACCAAACAAATTACGACAGCGTGTTTTCTTCCTGTTCCTGCTACGAAAACCCAAGTGTGTAAGCGTCACACACTTGTCGGTGTATAAACGTCACACACTTGTCGGTGTGTAAACGTCAACGTCACACACTTGTCGGTGTGTAAACGTCACACACTTGTCGGTGTGTAAACGTCACACACTTGTCGGTGTGTAAACGTCACACACTTGTCGGTGTGTAAACGTCACACACTTGAAGGTGTGTAAACGTCACACACTTGCAGGTGTGTAAACGTCACACACTTGTAGGTGTGTGAATCTCCATTAGCACACTTGTACATGTGTGAGAAATTTACACACGATATTCACACACGTGAACTTCCCCGCGTGTGTTTGCCCGCGGCCCCCGCCACCACACCGGCGCCGCCCGCCCGCCGAGCCCCACTTCTTTCTCAGAGTGGACAGATAAGTACGGCGGTGCATCGGCCGGCCCGGCGGCGCGCTCTGAGCTTGTTTACCTTCGAGCGGCTGCACCTGCATTTCGATACCCCCTCTCCCCCTCCCCTTCCCTCTCTCTCCCCAATGTCCTCCATTTCCACGGTGTTCTCATGACGCGCTGGTGCTCCCATTCCCGCCACCGCCACCACCTCCCCGTTGTGCCGTCACGGCCCGGAGCGCCCGCCCGCCCGCCCGGCCGAGAAGGCGATCTCCACTCCCCGCCGACCGGGAACATATTTAGCGATACAAATACATCAGGCGGGAGGAGTGCCGGCGGAAGTATACAGTCTATGGAGCCGTGTAGGTAATATCGACGGTCGCTTTGCCAGGGTGTCCGATGTATCAAGTTACAGTTGTGGTGGTCCAAGGGGATAGGCAATGATGGTTATAGGCAATGGGAAGTAGCCCTAGGGGTGGGCAAAGGAAGGTAGGCAAAGGGGGAAGGCAAACGGGGAGGGCAAAGGGGGAAGGCAAAGAGGGTAGGCAAAGAGGGTAGGCAAAGAGGGTAGGCAAAGGAGGAAGGCAAAGGGGGAAGGCAAAGGGGAAAAGGCAAAGGCCAAGGGAATAGGGAAAGGAAATAGGGAAAGGGAATAGGCAAAGGGAATAGGAAAAGGGACGCCACGCAGCGGACAGGAGCGAGAGCTGCTGGCACTAGGTCCCTAGCCTAGCCTAGAGCCCCTGCCGCATGGTCTATAGGCAGCGCGCACGCACAGGCGTCGTGGGGGATGCCTACCTCACAGGGGCCCTCAGCTCTGAGGTGGCAACAAGACATACCCACACATGACATTTCGAGTGAGCATTTATTTCCGTAATCTCACGTAATTTTAGTGCTATTTTAGACTCGTACTCATTAAGCACAGGGTCCCTAAGCTATCACTTGGGGGCGGGCAGGGGGAATAATCCGGAAAAAAATCTCGTTTGAGACATCGGACCGTGTTTTGAACCCGACCTTTGCATGCATTTGCAGTGCAGGCGTCCCGTTTCGCTTCCAGGGAAAGAAAAAAAAACTTTTGCGCGTATTGAGCCGTTGTTTTCGCCCCTATGATGACAAAACTGTAAAAGCAGCAGGGAGGAGGGGGGGAATGGGTGCACATTGCACCGTGCGGGGCAGCAGTGCGCGCAGTTTCGATAGCGTTCACGGCGGCGGTGGCCAATGGGTTCTGTTCTGGGTACCGTCCCCGTCCCCGCAGCAGCGCCACTAGCTGTCCAATAAACAAGAGGAATAGCCCAGCTCCGGCCTGGCCGCCCCGCCCCGCCCCGCCCCGCCCCGCCCCGCCCGCACTCTGCATGGCGGTGGCTCGCTCGCGCGCCGGGTAGTTTCCCCCATAGGTTCCCCCATAGGTCCACGCCATGGGTTCTCCATGGGGTCAGGTCCTGCCCGCGCCGGGCCGAGGAAACGACCGATGGATTATGGCTCCAATAGCCTTTATACGGCCGGCCAGGGCGGGGCGGGGCGGGGCGGGCGTGGGTGCGGCTTTTATCTCTCGAGATAATGACTGTAGTTGCGTCCCATATTCATAGCCCGCCCGCCCGCCCGCCTAGCCTGGCCCTAGCCTAGCTCCGCCTAGGCGAGCGCAAGCGCACACGAAAACGAGGAGAAAATAAAAAAAAAAGTAGTGTGGCGGCGAGCGGCGGGGCGCATGTGAAATACACAAGTGCACCTGATACGCGCAACGCCGCATGAGAACAAGACTAGACGGGCTCGCCTATAACGGCTCCTTTAAAAAAAAATGAGTACGCTGGAAATATTAACGTGACGTCAATGGGTCAATTGGTGAGACCAGTTTGGGTCACACGCTCTAAATGCTATGGCCACTTATGCCGAAATACTGTATCTGCATTCCCCCCACTGTAAAAACTATACTTGTAAATTTACGACTTTTCTCGTAATTTCTGATCTACAAACGATATTGTGACTTTACGATCGTAATCGTAAATTAACTAAAGCCTATTTGTGCTCGTTTAAGAATCTCAAGTCGATATCAAGTGTCCTTATAATTTTGTACTTTTACAATGTGATATCGTAACTTTACGACATTTCTCATGGAAAATTTTCCCGTAACTCTTACAAACGTTTATACAGGGTGGCCCATTTACCCCGGCGTACGTTTAAGTAGGCAACCCATTCTACTTCAGCTGAGCGAGGGCAAGAGGAGAGGAGGGGAACTGGAGGTGTCGAGAGGTGTCGCTCCCCTCCTCACCTCTTGCCCTTGCTCAGCTGAAGTAGAATGGGTTGCCTACTTAAACGTACGCCGGGGTAAATGGGCCACGCTGTACAGTGCTGGAAAGCCAATTTTCAGTATCTTTGCATGACAAATTTGGCCTTTCCCATATGAAGAATGCCGCATTTACAGTGCACAGCACGTGTAAAGCGACCTAAATTTGCTGTCTCTGCCTGGCCGTGAAACAAGTATACCCCAACCCCCGCCTCACCACAAAACACTCCAGCGCCAAGCCAATGCGTCTGCTGGGTCCGATATCGCTGGCAGGCGCGGTGCGCAGCCCTGGCACAGCGACCCCCGATGGGGCTTCACTCGTGGTGGATTCCGCGACACACCGCACACAACGGCACGCGAGCCCCCCCCCCCCCCCTCACCCCTCCCCTGGGCAGGGGCAACAGAGTAAAACATTGTCGCATCTCTCATTGAGCAACATGTTTCTAAATACAGCTGAATAGGAGTGATGCTGCGTGACGAAAGACTTACGACACGAGTCGCATATCGGGAACTTCTTTATTACAGCTCAGGTGGTAAAAACGCACAGTATTTTTACAGAGCAGTCCGCCCACCCAAAACAAACTCGCCCACCCACATAAACAAAAAGAAAAAGCAACAAAAAAAAATTAAACTGCAGCGTCAGCTGCTGCATCATTACATGCCCTGCGGTCAAAAAATTGCCAGATTTTTCACCAAAAAGTCGAAAAATAAAAATCATTTCGCGGAAAACCCACAGCACGCTCACACACCACTGCAATTTCGAACAGTCAAACTGCTGCCTGCTGCTCCTGCTTTCCACTTCCAAGAAAACTGTCGGGGCAACATCAGCCTGTTAGAGCCGCCCCGCCCCGCCCCGCCCCGCCCCGCCCCGCCCCGCCCAGGCCCGGCCCAACCCACTCAGGGTAGCGCCTGGACGCGGTGCGGCGGCGTTGGCCCCTCACGGCGGCATTCTAACACGTTCCCGAATCTGGTATGTATGGGAGTGAACGGTACGGGGCGGGGCGGGGCGGGGTGGGGTGGGGCGAGGTGGGGCGGGGTGGGGCGGAGCGCGACACGGGGGCCCCCGGGCGAGAATATACAAGAGAGAGGGGAAAAAGTAACATTCTAGAGAAACCGATCATTCGCCATTATGAACGCTATGGCTCGTCAGCCGTCGGCATCGCTCGTCCGTCCGTCCGTCCGTCTGTCTGTCTGTCTGTCTGTCCGTGTGTCCAGCAGGCTGAGCCGTCTGATCGCCCGGCCGGCCGCGCTGTCCAGTGCGGGGCATAGCGCGCGAGAAAGTTTATTGACGGGGCCTCCTTGACTGGGGGGGATTTAACGGCGAGGTCGACTATACGTGATGTCGAAAATCGAGGACGAAAATAATCTACGGAGACTGATATTATTTCCTTCGATTTTTTGGGCAATAAAACTGACGTTTAACCCTTAATTTACATACTGCCCCCTTCCTTGACGCCAACTTTCCATCGAGGAAGAAAATATTCGGCAGGGCGGAAATATCCTGCAATAAGGCGGGAACGCCCTGTAATGCGGCAATATCCTGCAGGGCAGGAATATCCTGCATGGCGGGAACACCCTTTAGACGGGAATATCCATAGCAAGGTGGGAATATCCATAGCGCGGCGGGAATATCTTGCAACGTGGGAATATCCCGCACGGAGGGGACAGCGGCGGTGGCATAGGCAAACAAGGGCAGGACGGAGACGGTAGCAAACACAGCTAGGCCCTTACCCTGTCATACAGAACGACCGCCCCGGGCCCACTTCCGGTCGCGAGTCTCCCCCCCCCCCCCCCCAACCTCTCTTTTTCCTACGCGCCAACATCGAACACACGGGCTCGTTAGGGCCATCGACAAAGTTTTGGAACGCCGCGCCGAGCTTCACCGCAGAACACACAGCTCAGGTGATAGTGCGACTGAGAGATTACACCAAAAGCGTTCAGAGCCCAATACTAAACCTTAATGCACGATTTTAACCATAGTTATGAACAAAACAAAAAAATGCGGCGTTATGGGAGAATGCCGAAATTCCGGCATATACAAAGTGGCCATATAGCATTTGCAGTGGGGAAACACGACTTAACTACAAAATGTTTTTGAAATAAGCACTAAAATAAGCCCTACACGTACCCGAGCCCGAGCTAGAATCAAGAAACTACACTGGTACAAAACACCACAATTTAACTGTTAAAATTTATTGTACATTGTACAAGGAGCTGAATGTACAGCGTTTCACTGTTCATTTCAAGTGCAATGACGGTTTGTACGGTATTCTTTTTACAGTGTACTTTTCGGGGGGATGCTTACGGTGCCCTAAAGTACACACACCTCCGAGGTGGCGCGAGCAGCGGCGAGTGGTGAGTTATGACTCGAAACGAGTTCGCCTCGCCTCGGCCGCCCTGGCCCGGCCCGGCCTCCCGGCGCTCTTGTGGCCTCCGTCAAAAGTAAAGACCATGTACGTCAGCATCACCTCCTAAAGCACTCGCCGAGGGACTAAATGAGTACCCTCGCGTCCACAAATGTACCCCCCCTCACTCCAGCCTCACTCCCATTCACACAGGCGCGCGGCGTGTACGGCACACCACCGCCCGGCCGGCCATTCACACGGGCCCAGCAGCCACCGGCGGCGTGGCCACTCGGCGCCACGAGTGCGACAGAGACAGACAGACCGCCCCAGCATCCGGCCAGACTGCGAGAGCGAGAGAGAGAGAGTGTGGAGGTTAACAACTCCAAAATTTCAGTCCTCCACGCAATTTAGAAAAAAAAATTCCTCTCAAAATGTAAAGAAAAATCATGAAAATTCAAGAACTAAATTACAAAAATTAAAAAGAAGAAAAAAATTATATTCCAAGAAAATTAAGATAATTTTACAATTTTTTGGACAAGCGCTAACAATACTGGCATAGTTAAATCTAAGATTTTTTGCCCTCAAGATAAAGTCAAGACCTCACCCCTACCCCCAGAAAGAAAAATTTAAAAAAAATTAAAATGAAAAGAAATTATACGACCGCGGACGTCGTCACATACTCACACACCAGAGCCGCGGACTCAAACAACAAAAATTTGCGAGACGCATTATTACAGTCGCTTTCACCGCTGCAATTAAATATACGCGCGCGCGACATGTCATCCATATTCCAACCAATGAGAAAGCGCCTCCGGAGTCACGTGATACGCAGCGCATGAGTCAGACGTCCTGGGAGTGAAAAAGGAGCCAGAGAGCCATTGTACTGCGGAGTCAAGCGGAGCTCCCCGCAGCGCGCGGGGCGGGGCGGGGCGGGGCGGGGCGGGGCGGGGCGGGGCGGGGCGGGGCGGGGCGGGGCGGGGCGGGGCGGAAAAGCACGACGATGATATGGTAATGATGACAACTGCAATTTCCCCGTCAGCAGCGGCCGGCGAGAAGTACTCGCGGGGGAATGCACCTTAGACCGCACTTTGTACTCATTGCAATAACAGAAATCACACGACAGTGTTGCCTACCCTAGTGGTCATCGAGGGTGCTCTGTCACCACGTGATGCGACGCCAACAAAGGGGTGCACTAAGTACTACACACATAGGAGGTCGCGCAGCACAGTTACGCTGACCTCTCCAGGCGTCACATGTGTGACGCATGTCACGTTATACTACTTCCAGTGTACTTGCGGATCGCGAACGGAGTCTGATTTTCCCGCGCGAGGAAGAGGACAGAAGCAAGGCGGGGCGAGGCGGGGCGAGGTGGGGTAAGGCGAGGTGGGGTAGGGCGAGGTGGGGTAGGGCGAGGTGGGGTGGGGCCGAGCGGGGCGGCGCCGTCACACAATGGGACGGGGCGCCCTGGCCGGGGCGGGGCAGGGCAGGGCGGGGCAGGGCAGGGCAGGGCGGGGCGGGGCGGGGCAGGGCGGGGCGGGGCGGGGCGGGGCGGGCCTCTCCTTACCCACTCGCGCACAGCACAGCACCAACGCCACCGCCGCCTGTTCCGTTCGTTGTTATGCCGACAGAAACCTCGACCGCTTTCATTCTTTCTCCCTATTTTGTTTCCTTGAAAACTTTTGCTTCTTCGCCGTCTGATTCGCGGTGCTATGGCGCCGCCGCCGCCCCGCCCCACCGCTGCAAGTTTTATTGGCAAGTACGCCCCGTGCGGCAAGCCGAGCGCCCCGCCCCGCCCCGCCACACCCCACCCCGCCCCGCCCCGCCCCGCCCCGCCCCGCCCCACTCCACCCCGCCCTCAGCAGGGCCGGGTCGGCAGAGAGGCACACCGGCGCACCTCTAAAAACGCGCTCTCCCACGGAGATCTCTGATCACTCGATGACAGAGAGAGAGAGAGAGAGAGAGAGAGAGAGAGAGAGAGAGAGAGAGAGAGAGAGAGAGAGAGAGAGAGAGAGAGAGAGAGAGGACCGTTCGAGCACAGAACGGATCCCGAAGAAGAGTACGCGCTACTGTGACAGTGACGGGTCACGCGGTACATCGCGCACTGCGCGAGATCCGCAAGTGTGCGAATACAACGTCACACACATGCATGAGTGTGCATAGTTTCACACACGTACAATGAAAAAAACTAACGTGACCGGCGTCACGTCAGTTGGTGTGACCAGTGACCTAAACTACGATCACAGCAGGTGCGACCTCTCCAGGCGTCACACTTGCATGTGTGACGAATGTCACATTAGTTTTCCTCGGTTTAAGTAGGTAAGCAGCGCCATTCGTCACATGCCCGCATGGCATGTCATGTCATTTTGGAAAATCATTTCCATTTAGCCACTGCTACATGGCTTGAAAGTGTACAGATGCCCTTTTGCAAAACTGAACCAAGTGTGTGAAAATATTGCACACTTGGATCCCGTGCAAATGTGCAAAAAATATCTCGCACTGATTGGAGAGACAATGAGCTCAAGTATGGGTGAAAGTTGGGGCAAGGCCGACCGGACCGTGCGGAAAAGGCTTCCGCTGCCGGCCACATGACGCCGGAAAAAAAAATTAAGAATACACGAGCAAAATAGCCAGGAGTAAAAAAAAAATCCATTGGCCAGACTGAGCCTGCAGGCAACTGGACCCGTCACCTCGGTTGTATCATTTTCTTGTTCCCCCGGATTCCATCCAGAGTGGCGAGACTTTCGCCAAAAACACACACCGACCCCGAACACCCGATCCCACTCGATGGCCAAAAAATTAACGGTTTGGGAACTGCGTCTTTAGCGCGCCAGGAACCAGACGACAGCGGCGAGATTTAAGTTTCCTACACGGCATTTTAGAGGTGCGACAGAGTTGAAATTTTTGTAAATATTTTTATGCAAAAAAAAAAGAAAGAAAAAAAAGAAAAAAAATTGAGAAAAATGGAAAAAAAAAAAAAACAAGAAGTAAAGGCAAAAGTGAAAAAAGAAAGCCTTATTAACATCAAATGTGTTTGATATTAAAATCTACAACTCGTTCTTTACATTGTTGTGGGGTTCATCTCAATACAGTACTGAAGCGTAAAGAAGAGGAGGAGAAAGACACCATTTCATAATACTTTTATCATAAACGTTGAAATCTTTTTTGCAAAATTTGATTACTGATATGTAAGCTTTGAATTTATTATGAACATTTCAATATTAAGGGATTTTTATAATAGGTATCCTAACCTATAACCTATAACCTTAAATCGTTATTTTCTCAAAATTTTAAATATAAAGTCGAAAAAATCTTCATAGTATTTCTACTCAGTTTTCGATGATCTTTTCAAATATGTAATTGGTTTTTATGTAGGTATTGTACATTTGGAGATGAACCTTATCACACGATTACAGTGCTGAGCACAATACTCGTTCTGAACACAGTAGCTTTTAAAAGTTGGTGTGTAAAGAACGAGTAAAAAAAGAGAGAAAAAATTCTAACGCTAACGCGTTAAACGGCCCCCTAGGTTTTAACACTTACCTTTTAATTACAAAGAAGTCATAAATATACATTCAAAACTAGACGTGGGAACCAAATCATAAATTTTATTTGCAGCCACACAAATGGCGCCCATCAGGCTAGCTATGAACAACACCGCCTTGGCGACCACTGAAGTCCAACCAAAATTAATTAAGTAGTAATTCTAAATTTGAAAACGAAGTAAATGGACGTTATAACATTTAAGCAAAAACTTTGTAGAGCTATATTTCTATTTGCATTGTGTAGATGAGAAAAATAAATCAGAGCGAACGGTAAAAACATGGGTCTGAAGGGAATAAATACAAGGTTGGCATTGTTAGCTTCCCGCCGGCTCGACTCGGCCTGGCTGCTCAGCTCGTCATTGCCATAGAAACAGACGATGCGAACTCGTTTTACGCAAAAACGTATAGACAGTTTGACATGAGACCTACCTCAGAAATTTTCTAATTTTTCATAGTATTTTTCATTAGAATTTGGTGTCAATTGGTTCGACAGAATTGGCTGCGGCCATAAGGGGCAATCGTGAAGAATAAAAAACTCACTGGCGTGTGCAATAGGCACCCCTAACGGGGGCCTAAAAATGGCCGATTTGTTGTGTGTTTCTTTCTCAACTTCTTCACAGTTAATTTCCATTCGCAGACACTTCAGCTTACACGTGTGTGAAAATTCTAGTAAAATTCAAATACGTTACCTTGTTTAAAGCTGTACGCATGCGAAAATTTACACAACGACAAAAGTGTGACATTCATATACACACTTGGGATTCCAGTGCGCGCTCGGGGGGGTTTCCACTACTGCCGCTCTTCAATATAATAATAAAGAAGAAGAAGAAGAAGAAGAAGAAGAACAAGAAGAAGAAGAAGAAGAAGAAGAAGAAGAAGAAGAAGAAGAAGAAGAAGAAGAAGAGTACGGGCCGCTACACGTTCCTCCGCCGTGGGGAAAGCTTCCCTCACATTACCCCCACATACACACGTATGTCGTCCAGTTTCGCACGACGCATCGCTTTTACCGGCCGCGCGTGGACGTGTCTTGGCGCGTGACGCCCGATCAGCCCGCGTACGCACGGAGAAATCAACAAAAACACAACAACAACAACAACAATTTAAACAAAAAATGAAACGAAACGCGTACCCCGTGCCAAAAACTAGATAGTAGAAGAAAAACAGAAACGAGTCGAGACGAGCCCACCTTGGTTTCCAGCTGCTCATGACCTCATATCATGCGACACTCTAATACACGCTAAGTTTTTATGAACTTCTGTGTGCATGCTGCTGTTGCACATAATTTCAATGCATGACTATGCATGATTTTGTTAATAATTATGAACAATTTGATTCATTTGTTTGTAATTATGAACAAAATTTATACGTAAGAACAGCATGCACGTAGAAGTGCATAACTATATATGATTGAGTTAAAAAATGTTCATAAGAATTTAGCGTATACCATTGTCATGACATCGGAAATGCACATAGAAATATTATGTTTTGTTTTGTATGTATAGCTTACGTCGGTTTGTGCGCATGCATAGCTTACGTAAAACTTCTTACTGATTTGTGAATGAACTCTTACATAACAATGCAAAACTTGTGCAGAAGTCCGAAAGAAATTTGTGCGCAAGTTATGCATGCGCATAGCTACACATAAAATAATAATAATAAAAACAAATTAGTGTGTGCAGTCGATGTAAAACTTTTGGCCTCAAAACGTGAAAATTGCATTAAAAAAAAATGAAGTTAAGAAAAACAGAGAGAAAACTTGATTCTTTTGCAGTATAAAATTGTCTACGGACGTCAGAAAAAAAAAACGCACACTGTCGATGCAAAACCGAATCGTTGCCAGATTCCTTTGCTGCGTTCCCCTCCTCATTTATCCGTGAAATAAGCCGAGAATAACACCATCGACAGGCTGCAGGCAGGCCAGTCTGCTGCGGGTGAGTTGGATAAAACCTTTCCATCGAAATACCGCCGCAGCCGGCTAGTCCCATCGAGACCTGCCTGCCCGGGCACAAATAATTTCATTCAATAAAACTGCTTTTCTCGGCCGCGCGACTGACGCCGCCCCGCCCCGCCCCGCCCCGCCCCGCCCCGCCCCGCCCCACCCCGCCCCGTTCGGTCATTGACACGACTACTTCATTGCGTCGAGGCGGCCGCCTATGGGCGCAACGAGTGAAAAGCGGCTAAAAGAAAAATAAGGAAAAAATTGACACGCTTGGGGCGTCGCGCCCTCCTTACTGCACCGGAGCGAAATCTGCATTGAAAAGCGCACGAGAGAAGGAAGAGGAGAGAGAGAGAGAGAGAGAGAGAGAGAGAGGGAGGGAGAGGGAGAGAGAGAGAGAGAGAGAGAGAGAGAGAGAGAGAAGCGCAAAAACCCCGGCGAGGCTGCCGCGTGCTACCGCTGCAGTCACCGCCCGCCTGCATCTGCAAGTCATGGGCCGCACCGCGCCAAACGGTCCTTCCCCGCCCCGCACCGCCCCCCAAAATGTGCACTTGATTCGAACTCCGAGTAGCGCAAGGCAGTCAGTCACACAGTACCAAGAGTTAAACACCACGCCTTTACAAAAAAAATAAAAAAAAATTGAAAAGTTTTTATTTTGAAAATTCAAATCAAGACTGAGGTTAACCTTTTGGAAACTTGAAGATACCTACATTGGAAAAACTAATAAGACATATGTCACACGCGCTATTGCGACGTCCAGGGGAAGTCTCATGTATGGTGTGACCGCAATAATTTTCGTCACGTTTGTGATTGCGACGTGACGCACGTCACATTCGTTTTTCCAGTGAAAATTAACGTTTTTCATCCAGGACCCCTGCGTAGTGCGTGACTGCATCACTTCACTTTAGCTGCGCTGCAAAACATATGGTTGCAGCCTTGGTGCGGCCTCTGCAGGTGCCCCCCCCCACCACCAAGTTGTTTTTTTCTCCCTTCGGCGGAGGCAGCCAGCAGCGCCACCGCGCCCCATCCCAACCAGATCAGGACTCCGCGATAGCGGTGCGCGGCGCGCGCCGTCGCCGCAAAATGTCAATCGCTCCTACGCTTTTGCTTGACTTTTGTTGTTGTTGTTGTTCCGCTGTGACGTCGCAGACCGACTTCCAGCCCGCCACTAGAATCCTCTACCAGCCAACCTCGCGAAGTTACTATAGGTACCGTACATCTACGAAAAGTTATTTGTACTCCACTGAAAACGGGGGAATGATGCATGTTATCACGAGAGGATAACGCGCGGTATCGTGCGGTTTTTGTAAAATATCGTTGAAGCAAACTTCGGAATTTTTTTTCGATGCACCATCAGATTCCTCGTAAAATTTCCGTTCGAACGAGCATAGGCCTACATGTCATGGGGTTATTCCAACCAATAATTTCCTGGGATATGATTCTTGTGTCTTTTTTCGGGTTTGAAACCCCATGACATTTATGCTCGTTCGAACGGACATTTTGCTAGGAATCCAATGGTGTCATCAAAAAAAAATTTCAGAAGTTTGCCTTAACGATATTTAACAAAAACTGCACTATACCGCGCGTTATCCTCTCGTGATAACATGGATCATTCCCCCGTTTTCAGTGTCGATGAAGAATGACAAATCAATACCAAGTATCATTACAATTTCGTTCTAATGCGATCCGATATCGCAACTTTGCGACATTTCTCATGGAAAAATTCCGCGCCCCTGCAAGACCACCATTGATCCTCCGTCCTCAACCTCCCCTCCCTCCTGGGCGGGTCCCCAGCCTGACCTCCACTGACATCAACCCCTCCCTCCGTGACCCTGCGAAGCCCCCCCATCCCCACCGCACCCCACCTACCCCACCCCCGCTCTCGCCCACCACGTCCCACCATTTTGCTGGCAATTTGATACCGGATATGCAATTCGGACAACGGAAGTGCCCTGCCTGACCCCTACTCCCCGCTACTCACTGGCAAGCAGGGGGGAGGTGGACCCAGGAAGGGGGCGTGAAAGTTGGGACGGGCCAAGTCCCCCAAACAGACTCCCCGCCCGCCCCACCCCGCACCGTCCCTCCCCACTGTCTAGACGCCTGCCCGCCCCGCCCCGCCCCACCCCAATGAAGGCAACAAGCCACGCCCCACCACGCCCCGCCACGCCCCGCCGGGCTGGAACTGCGTCACTCGCACCACAACAGCGGCGTAACGGTGTCGGAGCGTGTAACTAGGTGATACAAGAAAATGTCACTCGAAATCATGCGTGATATGTCTGGAAACGAAACGAGAACGGCTTTACTTTTTTCTGTCTGTAATCATTATACCAGAACAGCACCGCAAGAAAACCAGAATAAGACCTACGATAACCAGTCAAGAAAAATATTACATGTTTCAAAATGCTCTAAAAACTGGTCAATGTCAATTTCTTAGCCTCCATGGCTCTGAAATTACAGTGACTACTCTGCCAACTGAGAGTGTGTGAATGCGCCACACTTATTACGAGTGTGAATTTCGATTCGCACCTATCACGTCAAGTTACCGAAATTCATTCGTCACTTGTCAATGCGGATCACAAACGGGCCTTCTACGTTAATTTGCGGCAAATTACGAAAAATAATGTTAATTTACGAAAAAATATATATATATATTTTACAGAGGTTTACTTACTGAGCGGAAATTCACACTCCTACAAGTGTGCGACATTCACACACTTGCGCACGTGTCTTTCAGATGTCAATGCCGCGCCTCCTCCTCCTCCTCCTCCTCCTCCTCCTCCTCCTCCTCCTCCTCCTCCTCCTCCTCCTCCTCCTCCTCCTCCTCCTCCTCCTCCTCCTCCTCCTCCTCAGCCTCCAGACGCTCACGGGGAGGCCGCCTCCCTTACAAGGCGAGGGGCGACCAGAACCAGGCCGGCCGGCTTTTTAATATTTTTAAAAACACTCGAGATTAAATCGGTCTCGCCTTGACCCATCGGCATCGGCGAATTAAAGAAGAAATAATATATTTGCAACGCAAGACGGTGGGTAGGAGGGGACAAGGCCGGTCACTGAGCGAGGCGGGGCGGGGCGGCACTGGGCGGTAATCTGGTTTCGGTTCGAATTGAGCTCACACGATGATTACAAAACGAGTTCTGATTTGCCCGGAGCGCGCCCATCGCACAGGGCAGGGCGCAATAAATAAGAAAATAATCCAAGTTTCCAAAGAGGCCAAAGCCGTCGTAAAAAAAGGGAAACGGGAGAGGGAGAGAGAGGGAGAGAGAAGGAGAGAGAGGGAGAAAAGGAGGAAAAGCGGGATCCGTGTGGTGTGGTGGGGGGAAGGGATAATGGTTATGACGGAAACAGAAAAATTATTTCCCACACGATTCCGCGCCACGCCCCGCCACGCCCTGCGGCGTCCTGGCCCGCGGAGCTCGCCGCTTGCATATCCGGAGTGCGGTTCCAGAAAACCTGATCAAGATCTGATCCAGATCCGACGGGCGGGGAAACAATAACTCATGGATCCTGGCGCGCAGGACGGGACCACACCGACACTCGCCATAGGCGCCAAGGACCGCGCTCTCCGAGTCAAAGAGTTACTCATTTAAGGACATCTGTTTGAAACCCAAGTGTGCGAAGAGAGCACAACTCTAGTTTGTACACTTGACTTGCGCAACATTCAGCCCCGTAATTGGTCAAATGTTCAAATTGAAAGTCACGCACCTACAAGGGCATAACATTCAGGCACCTCAAAGTGCGTGTGACATTCACACACCTACAAGTGCATGACATTCACATATCTACAAGTTTGTGAGACAGTTACACACCTACATGTGTATGAAATTGTCATACCTACACTGTGAAAAATATCTTTGGACATTCACGGATACATTTAGTAAATTACGATTTACGAAATATGTTGTAAATACGACAATTGCCTAATCTTGCTCGTGATTGAATTTTAACTCAATAAGTGGTGCTTGTAATATTACGATTTCTCATTGTTATTCCACCATTGCACTTCGTGAAAAAAATTTCCCGTAAACCTACGACTTTTTCTCCGTGTAAGGTTTTACAAGAAGAACAACAAAAAATATCAGAGTCCACGATTCATGAGCAGTGACGGTACATTTCTATAAGCAGCGCTGGCAGCGCAGCAGCCTCTGAGCCCAGGAGGGCCTTCAAGGACAGCGTCTGTGTGTGTGTGTGTGTGTGCAGGGGCAGCGGGTGCACCTGCAGACGGGTCTCGGCAGACAGACAGACAGACAGACAGACAGTGAGAGAGAGAGGGGGGGGGAGGGGCCTAGCGGCGGCAGGCAGACAGACACACGGACCCAGCTCCATTCACAAACA
>CM066257.1:8317455-8467455 GCA_033675135.1 Frankliniella intonsa
GCATTACATCATACAGGGGCACAGGTGTGCCCGTGGATCATGACGGGACCGACGAGAGGGGGGGAGGGAAGGAGAGGGAGGGGAGAGGAGAGGAGAGGAGAGGAGAGGAGAGGAGAGGAGAGGAGAGGAGAGGAGAGCTCTCCTGGCCCCAAACCAGTCCGTCGCCAATTCAATATCGCCAAATTACTTTTGCCTTTCCTTTCCCAACGCGCCGGCCGGACCGGGCCGGGCCGGGCGGAACCAGGCCCCCGCCCCGCCCCGAGGCCCGGCTCAGCTCGTCACCGACATGGAGAACAAGACTTGGGCTCGTCGCTACATATTCAGCCTCAGACCAGCAGCGGTCCTAGCAGCGGGCTACCGCGGGAGAAAACGTGCAATGTTAGGAGGGGGAAGGGGGGGAGGGGGGAGGAACCACACCAGCTCCACCACGTGGTACTTTTGACATGTCTGCTGCTCTCAATGGGCCCCGGTGAGACCATATAGGAAAGTTGCCCCGGGGGCAGAATGAAGAAGGAAATTTACTCCACAGCATATTGCCTTGCCTCTCTTATAAGCGATCCTATTCACTCGAAAATGGGAGCACCTGCCTTCAAAACGCTTTTATAAGCTGTCCACTTCTTTTAAAGCCCGGTGTTAAAGTTACATTCCCCCCCCCCCCTCCCATCTCTCTCTCTCTCTCTCTCTCTCTCTCTCTCTCTCTCTCTCTCTCTCTCCCTCTCCCTCTCCTTCCCTCTCCGATGAACGTAATTCCTGTCCGCACTGCGGCCATGCGGCTACCCATCACTCCAGAACGACCTCCTCACTGGAGCCTCGCGTAGCTAAAATAATTGAAACAATCCTGGCCTAGCCTCTCCTAGGCTAGGCTAGGCTCGGCTATATAGGCTCGGCTCGGCTAGAGCGGCGCGCTCGAGTCTAGTCTAGGATAGGCCACGCCACGGCGTCGCGGCGCGGTCAGTCGCTTCCCAGAAAAGCGTAATGATGTACTGGCTGCTGCCGCCGCCTCTAGCGTCCCTAGAAGGCAACTGGACGGAGCGAAGGACATCCGACTCGGACTGACATTTGGCCCCAAGAGTATGAGGAGGCAGAGCCCGTCGCGTACGCTCACCGACGACGGCACTGTCAAAAGTAAGAATGGGTATTTACTCCGGATTTTCGTGTACAACGAAATACGCGTATCTGGGTTATTACGTTATTAATGCGCGCATACTACGTCTTATTGGGGGTAATTACGCCTCATTACGCGCTATTACGCTCGTATTACGCGTCAATTACGCCTATTTTTGGGGGTTATTACGTGTTATTACGCAGAAGGAATACCCCCCCCTCCCCCCCGTATTCGCGCCTCTGAGTGTCACAGCCGTCCAAGTAGGCAGACCCGGTCATTACGCGTTATTACGCTCGAATTACGCGCCAATTACGCCTATTTTTAGCGTTATTACGTATAATTACGCAGAGGGAATACCCCCCTCCTGTATCCGCGCCTCTGAGCGTCACAGCCGTCCAAGTAGGCAGACTCGGTCATCACGTCCACACACACACACACACACACAATGATACATCCGGCATGACAACACGAAAGCCTCATCCAAGCCCTAAAAGTACCTCGCCCCAAATAAAACCGTAGCCGGCGAGACGGTCCGAACCCCACCGCACCCCACCGCGCCCGGGTGGGGGGCGTCGCTCCGGCCAGCCGACCGGGGCGGGGTGGGGTGGGGCGGGGTGGGGCGGGGTGGGGCGGGGCGGGCCAACGCGGGCGCGCGCACGCACTGTACTGTACACAGTGAGTGCCCTGTCTCGCCGGCCGGGGCGGGGCGGGGCGGGGTGAGGTGAGGTGGGGCCAGGGCGCGGCGGGGGATGCGATCCGTGCCCCACATGTCGCAGACAGTCCTTGGTGGGGCGTGGTGGGGCGGGGCGTGGTGGGGTGGGGCGGGGCGGGGCGTGGTGGGGCGGGGCGGGGCGTGGTGGGGTGGGGCGGGGCGTGGTGGGGTGGGGTGGGGCAGGGCGTGGTAGGGTGGGGTGGGGCGTGGTGGGGTGGGGTGGGGTGGGGCGCCGGTCGCACGCTCCAAATTACACGTCTCAAGAATCAAACGACGCGCAAGCGCGAGCGCCCTGGAGCGCGGCGCGCGCGCGAGAGAGAGAGAGAGAGAGAGAGAGAGAGAGAGAGAGAGAGAGAGAGAGAGAGAGAGAGAGAGACGGAGATAGAGACGGTGAGAGAAAGAGAGAGAGCGACAGAGAGAGAGCGTCAAGCGGGGACACGGACCCGGCCATGGAGAACACGCGCGCACACACACACACACACACGCACACTGAGGTAAAAAAATTCAGTTCCAATTCAACAACATTCTGCTAAGTTTGACAGCAGCACGGATCTTTTATACAAACGTCAATAGTTGTTACATGACAACTAAGTTTGTACAGTAACGACATTTTTGCTGTTTCCCGTTGCCGTTGTCGTCCACATTTCAAGAAATGTGTATTGTTTTCAAGCAAAACGACATAATTGTTATGTCGTCATATATCATCATAAAAAGGAATTGTTTCGGGACAACTTTTCTTTTTTTTTTTTTTGACAGTGGATACACACACATGCGCGTGCTCCAGCCACACACATCCGTCCCGAGCAATTTCTCACACTTTCCTGCTGTTTACTCGCTCGCCTTTACACACAATACGCTAACCGGCGCGCTAAGTACACGAGGGCAAGCAGACAGACAGTCGGCATGAACGGGGAGAGATGGCGGGACAGAGAGGGAGAGAGGGAGAAGGAGAGGGAGAAAGGAAGAGAGAGGGAGGGAGAGAGAGGGAGAGAGCGGAGGAGGAGAAAAGAAAGATCTTTTCGCAAACCGAAATTTTTCATATACAACCTACATCGCATCCAGGCTAAGGCGCCTATAGTTTACACGTGACACATGTCACATTAGTTCTTCCAGTGCGGCATCACTAAACTTACAGTATCATCGCTTACGGTGAAAATTCGCCGTAAGCTACAGTGCTGCAAGGGTTCACCGCGTGGCTCACAGTCAAACTCACTGTAAGCTTTTTCGAGCGAGCGAGCGAGGATGGGTTTATACAAAAGGAGGCGCAGAAAGTAGTACGCAGGCAGAGCTGCGACGAGGTAAAAGCCGGGCATAAAGGCAAAAACGGTAGACGGAGCTCCCCGCCCCGCCCCGCCCCGCCCCGCTCCGCGAGACAGACAGGCGCGCGCTCTGTGACGCGGCCGCGAGCCCTCCCCGCGGTATTTGGAACGTACCGCATTTACGTAACGGACTCTTTCGGGCCCTCTCCCGTCCCGTGCCGTGCCATAGGCCGCTCGACTCCCGCCGGAAATATTCGCAGTTCTTCCATTAATGATCGTTCGTTCGCTTTTGAAGTTTCCCTCGCATCAGATGAACCATACGCAGCCCGCCTTACTTGAAACACTCTGGCACTGTGAAAAATAGTCGTAGGCGTACAGGCGAAAATTTTCCACGAAGTGCAGTTGTAAAATTACAAGCGCAAATCGTAAAATTACAAGCACTACGTTATCGGTTTAAAATTCCTTCACGAGCAAAAAAAGGTACGCTGTAAATTTACGACATATTTCATTAATCGTAATTTACGAAATTTATCGTAAAATTGATTTTTTTATTTTTAAGGAAGGGCCCATAACTCAAAATCCGAGTCAAAATCTTAAAAATGTTTCAGAAAAATATTGAGAATTACTTTGTCAAAATGTATCCCATGCCCAGAGCTGCCAGATCGGTAGCAGGTCTTGTCTCGGTACCATGGCCGCCTACACTTGACTTGCCAGGCGGCGCGGCTCCGGAAATGCCTATACTGTCCGCCTGCGCCACGGAAATGCCGCGGTGCGGAGTCTCCCCGCCACCACGTCAAACTAGAACCATCAAAGTCGACCCACACTGCAAATTCAGGTGTGTGAATGTCGCACACTTGCAGGTGAGCGAGGACTTATTCGTACACTTGGTCATGAGTGCACTCCAAAGTGTGAATTTCCGAGAAGAATTCACACGTTTCACTGATCAAGTGTACGAATGAATCTTCGCACACCTACACGTGTGTGACATTCGCACACTTGAGTTTCCAGAGCAATCTGCGACCTACGGCCACCACTGTCAAGTCCCCTACAGTCCGCGGCGAGCCAAGGCCAATGCGGCGCGCGAAAATTGAGACCAACCAGAATCATCAAAACCGAAGTGCAGACCAATCCGCGGCCTTCAGCGCCATACTATTGTCATGTCCCCTACGGTCCGTAAGAGCGGCATGCAAAGAATTATTGTGGCCAGCACCAGCCTTTTTTATTTGCTAGGGCACCTTGACCTGGCCCAATAACAACAGCAGCCTCCCGCCACGCCTCGCCACCGCACCGCCGCCAGGGAAGCCCCACGGCCTCCCGCGTCAGGCGGGGCCTGTGGGTGGGGAGGGGGGGGGGGCACATGGAGGAGAAGGGGTAGAAACATGCAACGGGCGCGGGGAGGGAAAGGGTTCTGAATCTAGCTGGGCGCTACACTCTTAGAAGTCTGAAATTTCCTAAAAGAGGAAAAAAAAAAAAAACACCTAGAAAGTTTGGAAAAAATATTTTCCAGAAACTTTAAGCAAGAGACATTAACCGACTTTTAAAGGAAATTTCAAAACAGGAGCGGAAAGTGGACAATTGGGACATGAAAGACACCGACCGTTTCAAGGATGCATATGTTTAGAAAGTTGTACGAATTTCTTTAAGAAAGTCCGGAAAAGTTATAAAAATTTTCAAACGAACAGAAAAATTAGTTTTTAAAACTATTTGTATTTTTAATTTTCCAAACTACTTGTGGTACGAATTTACCAGTCCATTGTTTGGAATTTTCCGAACAAGTAAGCGTATTTATTACAGAGTACAAGACACGCTTTTGCATCCCGCTCTTCATAACGTTTCTGCCGATACAGATCACCAAAAACCTTTTTAGAAGGATGCAATTTTGGACATGGGCTGCGTCAAGTTTCTCGTCGCACCGCGGTGGTCGGTCACCACATACATGATGCCTTGCCAGGTGTAAGGTACTTTGCGTACGGGCCGGGCCGGGGCCGGGGCGGGGCACATCGTCCAGAGTTTTGCGGTACATCCGTACGTGCTACGTGCCGTCCGTCCGCCTATGGCTACGGCTGCTCTCTCGTTGCGCGTGATTGCTTGTCATTACTTTTTATGTGTTCCTGCAGAGGCGCGATAGCAAGGTACCAACCGGTACCAACCTCAAAACGTGAGTTACTCACTTACCCGCCGAACAGGGTTGCCATATGCCATTCCCCAACTTTTCCCTTATTTCCACTCTGCACTCTCCAGCCCGTTACTGATTTTTCTTGGGACCCCTTTGTCAGTATTGTTCCTGCTGCTTAAAAACCTTTTTAAGCAGCTGACAATAATTTTTTACATTAGTTGTACGCACTAGTTCCTTTTTACATTAATGACGATTTTTGCTTCGTTTATCACTACGTTACATAAAGAAAACTGTAGAAAATAACTAACAAATTATTCGTTACTCCGGCTGCGTAAAAACGTAGGTGTAAGAAAAACAAAATCAGTACAGGTCTGAGAGTGTGCAAATCTTACACAAGAAAAACTAACAGGACATGCGTCACGTGTCTTGATGTGACACAAGTCACATTTAAAAAGTGACAGGCTCTTCTACAATATCTTCTGTCTCAGTGACTGTATTCAAATTCCGAGAATTCCGAGGTCACCATCATGGCCGCCGGAAAATTCCGGTTCAAATGAGCATATACATGATAGGGTTCCGCGATGAACCTTTACAAAGCGACAGCAATTTTGGTGAATTCCGGCGTGTATGTTAATGTCGCACACGTTTAAACAAAAACTAACGTTCAGCCCATAGAAAAACACTTTTCGTCTACGGCATTACCACCAAAAAACTAACGTTTCCTCCCCTCGGCTCGGCGCGCCGGTTTTCGTCAGCACAGTTTACACACTCCACTGGCCGGCTGGCCCGGGCCGGGCGGGCGACGCCGCGATGACCCGCTAATGGAGAAACTAGAGACGAACGCTCATTGAATCGTTACGACGCCATGAACCGCGCTGATGCGTCACTCGCAGCGTGAAGGCGGGGCGGGGCGGGGTGGGGCGGGAGGCGCCACGGGCTGCTGGCGAGGCGAGGAGCGAACGCCCTGGGGGAGGGAGGGCACTCTGCCGGAGACGGAGCGGTCGGCGACGTCCACCACGGAGACGGCTCAACTCGTACTTGACTTCTCGTATTTTCGCGTATTTTTCTTACGTTTTGTACATAATTTTTCGCTGTAAATCGTTATTAACTTTTTTTTGTAGTTTCGTGTATTTTGGTACGCACGTTTCTGTCGAGGTGGTTTCCCTTTGGTGATACCCAGTCCCTGGCTGTGCATTGCGGTATTCCCCTTGTTCCCCGGTATCCTGTAGTTCGCTCGTCCACGTGCAGGAAACAGCGCACAAGCAGTATTTCCCGGTATTCCTCACTATTTCAGTTCAGGAATATTTCAGGGTCGGTCATGACTGTCTAACCTCATAATTACCTCACGTGTGCTTAAATTTCACATTCGTGTTGATTCAAACTCAAGTCAGACACAAACTTTTCGTGTTCATTGGACGCGGGGGGGAAAATCATTACAACATTTTCCCATACACGAGGCGTGCGCGGTGAGATCGTCAAGGATGCACGGTATCGCAATAACACAATCCGGTTGACAATAACGTGGACCGAGCCTCACGAAACACACACACACACACACACTGACGTGACATTTGGTGCACACACACACACACACGCACACACGGCACTACCATATTGCGACACATCGTCTCATTTGTTGGTTTGTGCAGGCGCGTAGTGGCGGGGCGGGGTGGGGGGGGGCGGGGCGGGGGGGGGCGGGGTGGGGCGGGGCGTGGAGGAGGCAGTGCGAATCACACGGACCGAATGCGCTGGCGAAGCCCAAACCAAACTGCGGAACACTCGAGCGGCCAGGCTGGCCGGCCTGTCGAGTGGAGGACTTCGAGAGTCTCGCCTGCCCGCCCCGCCCCACCCTGCCCTGCCCCACCCCGCCCCGCCCCGCTCCGCCCCGTTCATCCAGTAAGGGCTGCTCGCGAGGGCTTCGCTATATGCACCAGCTTACGGTCCTTACAGTTCGGCGGCGGTGCGCACATTTCAAAAAGCCCGCCCCGCCCCGCCCATCCCATCGTCATTTGCTGAACAACTCGCCTTGTGGAGAGAGTGGAAACTCACCCATCGGGTTGTGGCGGGCTGGGCCTGGTAGGCGTGGCGGGGCGGGGCGGGGCGGGGCGGGGCGGGTGTTGGGTCACACACTCACGCGGGTACGTAGGCGTGCGTCACCGCGCCACCCCGCCGGCGCGCCGCACCCTGTACCCCCCCTCCACCACCACCTCCCCCGGTGGAGAAACAAAAAATTAGGTCAGCCAAATTGTTCCGAGGCGAGACGTCCTCGGGCAAACCTGTCATTGCCATCTCCCACTGTGTGCAGAATGAGGAGCCTGAGCACACGCCAGCGCCCCGTCCCCGCCCCGTCCCCGCCCCGTCCACACACAGCCCCCGCCCTGCCCTCACCGTAAGTTTTCCTGATATTTTTGAGACATTTTAATTTTTTTTTTTTTTTTTTTAAATTTCTCAATTGACCATTGGCCATTACAGGTGCAGAGGGCGTGCCACCAAAAATACAGCCCCTCCCCTCCCCTTGCGGCATGTTAACATGCGAACGCCATAAGCGCGACAATCGTCCTGGAACATATACCTTTACTTAGGCTCTGCTGTCACGCTTTCCGTACGGCCCCTAGGAGGGCGGGGGCCGGCCGCGTTACGATTGGTCAACACTGTTATTTGTATGTCGCGCGTCTTGGCCTGATAACGCTAGCCCGACTGTTTGTTCTGAAACGTTTCAGTGGCGCGCAATAAATGAACCAAGTTAGTGTGAGTCACGCTATATACTACACGCACGACGCGACTCATCGAATAATGACTCATGACAAAGCCAACACACTGTGAGAAATATTTGTAAGAGTTACGGGAAAATTTTCCATGAGAAATGTCGTAAAGTTACGATATCAAATTGTAAAATTACAAAATTTTAAGGACACTTGGAATCGACTTGTGATTCTTAAATGAGCACAAATAGGCTTTCGTAAATTTACGATTTCGATCGTAAAGTTACAACACCATCTGTACATCACAAATTACGAAAAAAGTCGTAAACTTACAGAGATATTTTTCACAGTGCAGAAAATAATAGTACATAAGAAAAAACTGGTTACAAACCATAGTCCAGGCCTCAATAACAAAAATATTTCGATAGCTTGAAGACATTTTAGGAAGATTTCAAAGAATTTTAAAAATAGCAAAACATGACTCCGGGTCTCCATTCCATACCGTCAGTTGTTTACACTTACAGCAGGGTAGTGAATCGTTTGTACACTCTTGTAGGCGAGCGACAAAGTATTCACCTTATGGTATAGGAACAAGTACCCCTTTACCACCTGCAACTTGCATACACTGTAGAAAAAAAATCACACTTTGAACCACGGTTCAGAATTATTATTTTCTAAAATGATAACCTGTAAAATTTTATTGTGAATTATCGGGTACGTCATGCTGACTGTAAGGTTGTTTACCTTTTCTTCCGAGTACAATAACGGGTATCACGGTTTACCGATTTAAGTATCATATTTGTTCACAGTGTAACCGCTATCCCTATCTACAGGGGTGCATTCGCTCACCTACAAGTGTGTGATTAAACATCTGGCGCACAGTGAGCCACTAAGTTTTTCCCTCACCTGCAGGTGGCTACAGCTGTGGCTAGAATTCACATTCGCACACACTTGGATTTTCAGTGTGGCCCGCTCTTTTATTTTTTTGGCATTCGATACCTCGCATTTTTACCGAGGCGGAATGGTCCAAGGGGTTGCGGCGGGTCGGGTCGGATCGGCTGCGCGAGTTCCCCTGCTGCTTTTAGGCCCCACCGCGCCCCACCCCGCTCCGCCCCGCCACGCCGCGGAGCCCCAAAAGCAAAAGGCGAAGGGAAGGGAAGGGAGGGGGGGGGGGGGGGGCGTTTCTGAGCATTGAGAGGTGGGCTGTATAAAATATTGATTCACCCTTGTCCTGCTGCTGTTCGCTTTTAAAAATGGGTCCCCCACCTGCCTCCATATTCCATTCTCTTCGCACATGCATCGTGATTTTGGGTACAGTGTATGCGACTGTGACCGACTTCTCACTCGCTCTCCCTCTCTCTCTCTCTCTCTCTCTTTCTCTCGCTCTCTCTCTCTCTCTCTTGCTCGCTCTCTTAGACACACCTTACATGGGAAAACTGCTTATCTCCGCACCGATTCGGGGAGGGATTGTGTTGCGTCGTTACTGAGTACACATTGATAGCCATCTTTATTTTTTTCTTGCCCTGCCTGCCTGCCCGCCCGCCAGCACAAGCCCGTGACATTTTGCGCTCGAAATCAAACCCAAGGATTACGTTTAGATTATTTGCGATAATTTCGACCAGTCGGCCTTGAGGGGCCGGTGCGCCACGTGCGAGGTCCGGCGGTGCCGGGTTTTACACGCAAGCAGTCGGTAAAACTTGGACTGCTGCCGGTAAAACTTGGACTGCTGCCGGTAAAAAGGAGTCGGGAATCACTTTCCTTCACTTGCGAGAATGAGAGAAGGGCGCCCTGGAGGAGAAGCTCAACAGACCCTGTACCCCGCTTCCGTACCTGGCAAACCAACCCGCTTTGAAAGTTTTTATTTCTCGAGCACGGAGTTTATCTCGTTGGATTTCTGAGTGTTTCCCCATGGTTTGGTCCATTCTCCGACTTGGTGCGATCGGAAATTGCACAAGGGTTTAGTGTGCATTCTCTGTTCTAGGAAGAGAGGAAAAAACCACGTTACACATCCAACGATAAAACCACAGCCAACCCATGCGACAGGAAACGAAATAATCTAAAAGGAAAAACAAATAACGATATAAACTACTGACGTGTGATCCACGTGACCAAAACCAGTAGGAATTCCCCTGGCCGGCGGCGACCACAGAAACTCGCAAGACCGACTAATATACAAGTTTCTGCATCGACTTAAATACCCCCTCCGGAAAAAAAAGCGAGAAGACTAGGTTGATTCAGTTGGAGTAGCTTCAGCCGAATGCACATCCTTAACCAGTCACTTATCATTATCATGCTTTTCCGTACCTCCACTGGAGACCAAAGTGTGTGAATGTCACACACCTACGGGTGCGTGAATCTCCACACTCGCACTGAGAGAAATATTGCAGGTATACACGCGAAAACTTTCCACGAAGTGCAGTTGTAAAATTACAATTCGAAATCGTAATATTACAAGCACTGCGTATCGACTTGAAATTTAATCACGATTAAGATTTGGTTTTCGTATCTACAACATATTTCGCAAATCGTAATTTTATGCATATATCGTAAATCTACAATGATATTTTTCACAGTGGTTATTCGCACACTCAAACGAGTAGAGGTGACATTTTTCAGGAATTTCACACACCTGGCGGGATAAGTACACAAGTAATAATTCAAACACCTAAAAGTGTGCGACATGCACGGACTTGGAATTCCAGTGCAACGTAGCGGTTGCAGGTGACCGTGGGGAGGCAGCACCTCACCACACAATAACAGCTGGTATCTGTTCAGAAGGAATTCTAATTTATTTCGTCAGAACCGGAAGAAGCATTGAACAAGCTCAATAGGGAAAGGAAAGGGGGGTGACAGAGGGGAAAGAGAAAGAGAGGGAGGAGGAGGAAGGGTAGGAGGAGGAGGGGTAGGAGGAGGGGTAGGAGGAGGGGTAGGAGGAGGAAGGGTAGGAGGAGGAAGGGTAGGAGGAGGAGGAGGGGTAGGGGGTGGTTTGAGGTGAAGGGGCGATGGACACATACGTTCTCATCAATCATGGTCCCACCCCACAGGGCGCCATCGGATGTCACTGATAGGGGTAGGCAAAAAGGGTTCATGGAGTGGGGGGCGGTGGAAGGGGGGGGGGGAGGTAGGGTGAGGGGAGGTGGGAGTCGAGGCCCGAAACTCGAAGATCAAACACACTGCACTGCGCCCCGTACCATGCGGCGACAAGCAAAAATTGGGGATTCCTGCAGCCCTTATGCACAACATAATGCATACGGGTTTAGTGTGTTCACACGATAACACGTGTGCAACATTCACACATATTTAGAAGTGTACGACAGTCTCACATTTACAAGTATGCGACATGAAGACAATTACCGGTGAGCGAAATTCACACATTTCCAAGAGTGCGACATTTACGCGCTTGGGTTCGCCTGCAGGCGGAGTGCGCGGCCACAGTGGGTGACCACCATCCCTCTCACCGCAACCCTGCACAACGGGACCGCCCCCACCCCGGGGGTGCCGGGGAAGGGGGGCAGAGGGGTGTGAGCGGAGGGAGGATGGGGTGGGGCGGGGTGCGGCGGGGCGGGGTGGGGCGAGGCGGGCTGAGTCAGCGCCAGCCTTAGCGGAATCGCCTGCTAATCACCCGCAAAACTCGACGCGCCGAATCAATACCCCCAGCAGAGCGCGGTGGAAAGGAGGGGAGGGGGCGAGGACGCGGAGGGGGAGAGGGGGGGCAAAACGAGAAGGGAGGGGAGGAGGATCATTTCAGAGAAATGTCGAAAAAGAAGCAAAGCCAGGAGCAGGAGGGAAAGGAAAGTCGCATAACGTTTTCCGCCTCCCGCACCCCCCACCCGTCAAACCGTTCGCAACGTGACCCGGCGGGGCGGGGCGGGGTGGGGCGGGGCGGGGCGGGGCGGGGCAGACCTGGCTGGCCAAAGGTGACTGAACCTGGCGACTTCCAATACAGAAGCCGTCAGTCATGCCAGCAGGCGTCCATATTACTAAAATAGCACGCCTTTTTCTTACACTGTCAAACCGAATCGTCATGTGACGATAAATATTGCTGCAAATATTCCGTCTGAGATGAAACAGTCGTCACATCGCGCATGCATCATTCGTCAGATAAAATGCAACATTCGTCATATCACATGCAACATTCGTCACACTGTGATGAGCCATTTTGTTATTCAACATTTATCTAACCCCTTGTGACGAACCTTTCAAGAGTAAAATTTAGCACTGACTTTTTCGTAATGTGACGACTTAGAATCTTACAGTACAGCCGGGTATCAAACATATAAGGTTTATGGAAACGAGCACCGATCAGGCAACGAGAGGAGGAGGGAGGAGGTGGAACGGACCCACCTCACCCCTTGCCGTCGCTCAGCTGAAATAGAATGGGTTGCCAACTTACACGGGGAAAAATAGGCGTAAATGGGTCACCTTGTATAAATTTAAAGAATCGGAAAAAGCGCCTAGGTGGTATTGCCAGAATGGCATAAAAGGACGTCCAGGTCGTCACCGTTCCAGAGTAATCCTACACCTCTCTCTCCCCCTCTCCCTCTCTCTCTCTCTCTCTCTCTCTCTCTCTCTCTCTCTCTCTCTCTCTCTCTCTCTCTCTCTCTCTCTCTCTCTCTCTCTCTCTCTCAAGCGGTCGTCCTGGTGGTGGTGATGGCGATGTACGGCGTGTGGCGCTACGCTACGCAACACGAAGGCGCGCCGCACCCCCTCCCCTCAAACGACACCCTGTTCTTTAAATCTGACAGCAAATTTAATACCGCACCCCCTCCCCTCCCTCACCCTCGCCCTCCCGCGAGGGGAGGCAATGGAAGGGTTAAAACCACCGCCACCGCGCTGCCACCCCGCAACCCCGCCCCGCCCCGCCTCCCTGGGCCTTTAGCCTACTCCACTTTTCAAGTGGCTAAACCACCCATGCGCGCAACCGCGAGTAAGGAACAGGGGAAGAGAGCGAGAAAGGGATGCCAGAGGAATAAAAAAAAAACACAACTACACAAAAACGGGGGAAGGAAAAGAGGGGAAAAAAATCAATCAATGTGGGACAGGGGGAGGGAGAGAAAGGGGTGAGAGGAGGAGAAAGAGAGAGGGAGAGGGGGGGGGGAGAAATTCGGAGAGTAGGCGGAGAGGGGGAGGGAGGGGTGATCACCCCTAGTACGACACCAGCCCATTTAAAACAATAGCAGCCATACAACGCCACTTGGCCGGCTTCGCCACCCCTCGCCCCCCCCCCTATCTCTCTTTTACTCTCACTCTCTCTCTCTCTCTCTTTTACTCTCTCTCTCTCTCTCTCTCTCTCTCTCTCTCTCTCTCTCTCTCGTATTGCCACCCCCGCGACATCGCAGATGTTGACTCGGCAGACCATGCTCATGACCGCTGCTCCTCCTCCTCCTCCTTCTTCCTCCTCCTTCCTTCTCCTCCTTGTCCTCCTCCCATGCGCATCCATCACATCACGCCCGCCCACTACGTGCGAACAGCACATGAAAAGGCGCCCCACCGGATAAAAAAAATGATCCTGTCCATTCGGATCCGAATCCGAGCAACGTGTTTCATTGCACTGAAACTTTTTCTTTTTTTAATGTCACCGGCCCACACCGTTTGTAAATCACAACTTACGAAAAAAGTCGTAAATTTACCAAGTGTGAGTGCACTGTGTCCTCCACTAGACTATGAAAACCCTGGGTTTTCAGGGTATGAAAACCCGCAGGTTTCCAGGATATGAAAACCCACAGGTTTCCAGGGTTGAAAACCCACAGGTTTCCAGGGTATGAAAACCCACAGGTTTCCAGGGTATGAAAACCCGCAGGTTTCCAGGGTATGAAAACCCGCAGGTTTCCAGGGTATGAAAACCCGCAGGTTTCCAGGGTATGAAAACCCGCAGGTTTCCAGGGTTTTCCTTCCACAAGGCACCCTGCCTCGAAACGGCGGCAGCGAAACTGTCAGCCACAACACGGCGGCAAAGTCGGAAGCAAAGTCCACTCCAGCCCCGCCCCGCCGCGTCGCACCGCGGACCCGGGCGCGGCCCCGCCAGCCAGGCCAGGCACCTTCACAACAAGCGGACCGCGCGTTTGTTATTAAATCGATTGGAAACGGATCCGACAAAACAGTCCCCGTCTATGTCTGTCTGTCTGTCTGTCTGTCTGTCTGCGTCTGTCTGTCCGTCTGGCCCAGCCCTTTAGTTGCGCCCCTGCAGGGACCTGCCCCACCCCGCCCCGCCGGCCGAAAACTGGGGCACCTCAGCTCCGGGGCGATAATGCCAGCATGGGGTAAGGCGGGCAGACAGACAGACCTGCGCCGCGGCGGGGCCGGGGCCGGGGCCTTGGGGTGAGGATAGCATAGGGGCCCACCGGCGGGGCGGGGCGGGGCGGGGCGGGGCGGGGCGGGGCGGGGCGGGGCGGGCGCAGGTGGTGAGCCGATTCATCGGCACATTTCGACAACCCACCGACGGATTCCCCCCATTTCATTTTCGGCCTGCTCCGCCGCCGCCACTGGCGCTCGGCGCTTTCACAAAGAAAGCGGTAGCGCGGGGCAGGGGCACAAAAAACGTGAAATAATAAAACAAGAACGGCTGCCACGGCGCACAGGTGACGGCCATACGCCGGGCTGCCCAGGCTGGCCAACGCCGGAGGAGTGACAGCTGGAGCGGCCGTGCGTACGGGACGGGCCAGGCCGCTCCAGGACGGCCCCCGCCGCCCCCGCACCTGGCCGTCAAAAGCACAGCGCGCCCCCGCCGCCCCCGCGCTTACGGACGCCCCCCACCACCACCGGCGGTGGCGGGGTTGGCCCGCGCCGCCACGTTCGACGGGGGTGTGATGGCGTTATCGCCTCGTCCTGCCCGCCCCGCCCCGCCCCGCCCCGCCCCGCCCTCTTTGCGAGTCCGATCCCATGTATCGATTCCACCTGGAATTGTTCTTTCCACACCGCGGGCGCCCGCGCTTCAGGCCGCACTCACGAGCAGCAACGCGAAAACGCGCACAGCATTTGTTTTTTGCAGGGTAGGCAGCCTGGCGGGGCGTGGCCGGGCCCTACCCTAGGCCGCCGCGCCGGGAAAGGCCCAGCCCTGGCTCTCGTCCTGAGGCGGGCCCTCTCGGGATAGGCCTGCACGCCCCCGGCCCCAACCTGATGCATCCCCAAAGCAACACGTCAGTCTAGGGCAACCCAAGTGTGTGACTGTCGCACACTTGGAAGTGTGTTAGTACGCTTGCACAAGTAAAAGAGGGAATTTTTTCAAAATGTAGACAGACGGTAGAGTACAGCATCCGAGAATTTTACACTTTACTAAACCCCTAAGGCATTTTGTTGTGCATCAGGGCTGCAAGAATACATGCAACCAGAGTTATGCACAAATTTTATGCATGACTATGCTTATTTTGTGTACATTTGTGCATATGAATGCACAATTTCGTGCATAGTTATGTACGGAGCGATGTGCATAACTCTGGTTGCACGTTCTGCTGCATAACTACAAAAATATAATGCACATGGCTGTAGTGTGCACCCATGCAGAGGTGCGCACAGGTTGCCTAGCATGCAGGCGCACTGTGCAAAAGGTTTGACACTACAGAATCTTTCGGGAACCACCTGTCTGTTTTTCGTGTGCAGAGGTTGGCACTCCAGGATCTTTAGCGATCTACCCGTCTCCCTCGCACAGAGTTCCCCACCACCGCACTCGGTACACTCCTCAAACGGAAACGGCTATAGTCCTCCTGCCAAGAGTTTAGCACACCAAATGAGTGAAAAGAATAGGCTTTCCCATGAGTGCGAGAGAGATAGATAGCCTATTCTTTCGGTGGGACGACCATAGGTGCGGGTAAAAACGGGGATCTCCTCAGTGGATCCGGGAAAACGTGAATCACAGAGACACGGGCCTGGCCGGGCGGGGTGGGTGGGGCGCGCGCACACGCACACACACACATGCGTCACACCCTGGCGCTAAACAGGTGGGCCCCACTGTGACCGCCTCTCTTCGGTTCTAGGCTCAATTAGTGCCCCCCGGAGAGAGACAAGGACAGGACAGGGCATACAGAGCGGTACCGTACAGCACAGCGCGCCCGTTACACTCGACGCGACGGTACCCACTGGCGGTACCCACTCGGCTCGAGCAAGCCGCACCGACTTCCGGTCATGACCGTCTCACGGGATGATTTGGTTTGAAATTTGAAATTTTCGGGTGTGAAAGAGCAGGCGCGGATCCAGAAGGGGGTGAAGTAGCGCTTTTAGCCTACTTACAGGGGGATGGAAACCCACGTGACGCCCACGTGTATAAATGCCACACTTGTAGGCATGTCAACATCCATTCATTTACTCGCTTGATCCGTCAAAAGTGTGAAATTCCAACAAAATGTTTGCACTTTTCCTTACGACGTCAAGTGCATGAATAGGGGCTCACACACCCACACATGTGAAACATTAACACACCCACACGTGTGCAACATTCATTCACCTACAGGTGCGCGACATTTGCACACCTATAAGTGCGTGACATTCACACACATACACGTGTGCGATACATCCACACGCCTACACGTGTGCGATACATTCACACGCCTACACGTGTGCGATACATTCACACGCCTACACGTGTGCTATACATTCACACACCTACACGTGTGCCACACTCACACAGGCACACCTGAACGATACGTTCGCACACCTCCACGCGTGCGATACATTCACACACCTCCAGGTGTAGAACACACTCACACACCTCCACGTGTGCGACATTCACACACTAGCTCACCTAGTAGCTCCTCGAGCAGGCTGCGCGACGACTGCTGCACCGCGTCCCGGAGCGCCTCGCCGCGCAGGGCCTCGCTGACGCGCATCTCGTTCCGCAGGTCGTTCATGATGTCCTCGCGGCGCCCGCCTCCTCCTCCCCCGCGGCCCAGCGCGTGCTGGTTGGCCGCGTCGATCTGGTTCTGGCGGCTCGTCAGGATCTGCAGCACGGCGCGCGACGTCGAGTCCCTGTCCGGCTTGCTCGTGTTCTTGGCCTCCCACTTGAGGTACGTCCACTTCTTGCGGACGTCGCCCTCGCTGCGGACGATGCCCTCGACGGCGGACACGGCGGCCGCCACCTGAGTCCACGCCTTCGCCCACCCGGGGCCGCCGGCCACGCCGAACAGCACCGTGTCCTGGTGCTGGCGCACAGAGTTGATGAGCGCGTCCACCTCGCGCTGCGTGAAGTTGGTCTTGCGCTGTTTCACCATGACGCTGGGCCGCATCATGGGGTACGACATGTTGGTCATGTTGGCCATGTTGGCCATGTTCATCAGCCCCCAGTTGGACATGTTCTGGATCGACATGTTGGGCAGGATGGACACGGGCCGCCCGCCCTTGTTGGAGCTGCTCGTCACGTGGTGCATGTTGTTGGACGAGCTGCTCGACACATTTCTCGTGTAATCAGCACTCATGATGAAATCCGTCGTCACCACACTCTCATTTGAAAAAACGGGAACCGGAAAATCACCGCACTTTTTTACTCTCCCGGCACCGCACTAGCACTTTAGCACTTTCACGACCACCCAGCGCACTGTATCCGAATCGGGCTGGGCCAGTCAGTCACTTTTGCACTCGCACTCAGACAGTAAAAAAACCAATAAAAACAAGACTTTAAAAACAACAATAAAAACACACGACACAGGTGCAACCTGTGGTGGTGGCACTGGCACTGAAATCCGTTGTCGTCGCGCGCAATCACATGACCGGAGCAGACGACGTCGTCAACAAACAACAACAAGACAGTCGCGCTGCACGGGGGGCGCGGCGGGGCGGGGGTGGCGCGGTGGCGGACACGCGGGCGAGTCGGGAGCGAGCGCGCGGCGGCGGCACGGACGATGCGAGCCAGGCGGAGGCTAGCGCGCGAGTGAGTGCGCTGCGGCGGCGGGCGGGAGCGGCGGCCGGCGGGGCGGGGCGGGGTGCGGTGGGGTGGGGCGGGGTGTGGCGGGGCGGGGCACCGGCAGGACCGGCAGACCCAACCTTTCTCAAACACAACGAACGCTCGTCTGGAGTACGCCGGCCTGCCAGCCAGCCCATGCGCATGCGTGCTGGGTGCATCGGCGGGGCGGGGCGGGGCGGGGGGCGGCACAGGCCGAAGCGAGCCGGTCGTTGCACTTGTGAGCGGCGGAGGGGGTGGGGGGCACGGCGGGAAACACAGTCGTGGTGGTGGGTGGAGGGGGAGGGGGCGCCAGCAGCGGCGCGCGAGCGAGGTGGGGGTAGCCTCGCTCGCTCTCGCTCTCGCTCGCTCACTCGCTCACTCTACGTCTCCTGCAGCAGCAGCAGCGTTGCCGAACGTCAAACCAACGGCGACAGGCATTATAAAGTCAAAATTTGAAATGTTTCATAGCCGGCGCTCGCGGCGCGCGGCGGCGCGGCCCACCGCGGCCCGGTGGAGCGGCGGGGAGGGAGAGGGGGCGGCGAGGGGGGGGGCAGCGCTCGGCCGCGGGGAGGCCCCGCCGAGGGGTGCCACCCGATGTGGCCAAAACACAGCCGCCTCACCCCGCCCCCGCCCCGCCCCGCCCCGCCCCGCCCCGCCCCGCCCCGCCCCGCCCCGCCCCGCCCCGCCCCGCCCCGCCCCGCCCCGCCCCGCCCCGCCGCGATCATAGACGTCCGTCAATCGCTTTCATTTCGCGCCCGAGGCGTAACATACTTGTCGGGCCCGCCGTGGGGCCGCTGATAAGGTCAGCTCGCTAGCAGCATGACGGGTCAACCTGCGGCTGGTGATCCGTGAGGACCTAGGGGGGTGGACGACCCCCTCCACTCTCTCTCTCTCTCTCTCTCTCTCTCTCTCTCTCTCTCTCTCTTCTCTTACTTACTCACTTCTACTTTTATTGTCGTAGAGTTGCAGGCCTAGGTACCGGTGCGACTCTTATTTTGTCCTCTAACATCGATAAATAAATTCAAATTTAAATCAAATTTAAATTCCCTATGTCTGCCTGTCTCTGTTCCTCCCTTCTCTCTCTCTCTCTCTCTCTCTCTCTCTCTCTCTCTCTCTCTCTCTCTCTCTCTCTCCACACGCACGACAGTCTCGTAAAACGGGTCGCGTCGCCGCCATGAGCCGCGCGCGTTCGTATTCCCGCCAATCGACATCAATTCCTCTGTCTAGTCTGTCAGAGCCGAGCCGAGCCGAGCCGAGCCGAGCCGAGCCGAGCCGGGCCGAGCCGAGCCGAGCCGAGCCGAGCCGAGCCGGGGCCGGGCGCGAGGGAGGGGCCAGCCGTCAAGCACAACACAACACGCCTGGAAGCCCCCGCGGCGCGTCACGGTAGCGGGAGATGGGGGACGAGCAGAGACAGTTCTTGACACAGATATGATTTATAGAAGCGGTTCGGCCGGGGCGGGGCGGGGCGGGGCGGGGCGCCGAGGACTCGCGCTCAGGAGAGAAACTCGGAGCACGGCGACCGACCCGCGCACGCCACTGGAAGCAGCAGCAGCAGCAGCAGCGGGGGCGGGGGGGGGGGGGGGGGGCAAAAAACTGAAAACAAGAGCGCAGTGCGACGCGGAGCCGGCAGACACGGTGGACGCACATCAGGGGCGGTACGACGCCGAAGTCCTCCATTGGGGCAACAACCCTAAAGTGTATATAAATTCCTCGTAATCCACCAACACGAACATTCAAGAAAATTCAAATTCAAAGCATTAATCGCAAAAAATACCAGAGTAATGCAATTTTTTTAAAAGAACCAAGTGAAATCACACATTTTTTTTTACAAAATTCCAGTAAATTTACTACAACTAGCAAAATCACGCGACATTGGGCATCAAAACTCGAATCCCGAATCATTTTCTTCTAGAAAGAAGCGCGTGGGGGAACCCTCGGCACGTGCCACCACGGGTCGGAGGGTTGGGGGGACTGCAACCCCCCCGCGGTGGCGGCTGCTGACCAGCCAACATCTCTCCCACTGCGAGGAGGTGGCACCTCGTCCCTTTCTGTGCATACATTTTATGCATAACTATGGTTCTATAAAATTTTGCATAACTATAGATGCGAAACTTGTGCATAAGAATTTAGTGTGCCCGGTACACACTAAACCCTTATGCACTTTGTTGTGCACAAGCCTTGCAGGGTTTTAAGCAACCATAACTATGCACAATTTGTTCTACAGAACTAGGCATCAATCCGTCCCTTATGCACAAATTTGTTCCTAATTATGTACAACGTGTGCATGGCGCTCACCGGGATAGTAATGACAAGTGGGCAGCGCGCTCTAGCGGAGCAGATATGAACATATCAGCCGCGCCACCACCCCGCGAGGAGGAGGCCAGCGCCCGGCATAGACTCACGTCTCGCGTAGGGAGTGGGTGAGGAGGGAGGGGGAGGGGGAGGGGGAGGGGGAGGGCGCGAATGGGACCCACACCGCCGCCGAGCGCATCGCGTCCGCCAAGTAGACCATACGGGACCTAACGGCTCCCCCCGCTGTGGAGGGGGCGCACATTACAAACATGGGCATGAAAGCCACCAGTGGCAAGGGCCGGCCCGGCCAGGACACGTCTTGTATTTACCAGGGAGGCAGTCAGAAGCGGACGGCCATACAGACATACGGGAAGAAAAATGGGACGGAAAACAAAACGAAATTTCGACAGTAGTTATATTTTGTAGACCGTCCCCAGTAGGACTGGCTTTACCAGAGGGTAGAGATACCAGCCAGCCCAGTTTAGCCCAGCCAGCCCAGTCCCGCCGAGCCAGTCAGCCCAGCCAAAATTTTGAAACATTTTAATCTTGATACCCTTACTAAGTTACTGGGCTGGACTGCGTTAGGGGTATCGTGGCCAGACAAGTAGGCAATAAGGAGCACAAGCACATTGGAATGAAACTGGCCGCCTAACTAGGCAACACCTTCGCACAGAGGTATGCACTGTAAAAAATGAGATGCCTAGTACGGAACCGATGACGGAAGCGTTCCGTACTATGATGGGTGCGGACGATTCCAGACTAGTTTTTCTCTAACGGTATTGTAGGAATTGCCACATACTACGGAGATTTGAACGGACGTTTCCTTTTTTCTCAAGTACGGAAGTCTCCGGAAAAATTATTAGCAGTACTTTTTCCGTACCTTTTTTTTTTTTTGCAGTGCAGCAGTTACACACTTGGATTTCCAGTGTACCTGCTGTGAAGGGACCAAGGAGAGGAGTGCTGATTTCCTCTATCAGAAGCACGTGGCCCATGAGTGGGGTTGCGTCGTTGGTTATCGTAGTGTGTGTGTGTGTGGGGGGGGGGGGGGGGGTCATGGAAGGCTTCTCCAGGCCGCAGTCGGAGTGCGCACTGGACTGCACAGCTGGCGGGGGCGGGGAGATAGTGGGATTGGGACTTCCCCACGCGGTTCTGGGTAGCCCGTGCGGCCCAACGCCGCATACACTAGAAAAATCCAGGTGTGTGAATGTCGCACACTTGTAGGTGTGTGGATCTGCACTTTTGTACACTTGAAGAAAGGTGTGAATTTTAATAGGAATGGAAGGGGGAAGTGTACAAATGTAAAGTTAGGTTATGGCTGCAGCCTCGCGGTACCGCTAGTAAAAATCACGCATGTTGGACTGTAATCTTTTCCCAAGAACTCTACATTTTTAAAATTTAAAAACGTATGCTCCAGAAACGTGCATCTTATTCCATATTCAAAGAAAGAAAAGAACTGGACCACAGTTTTCATTTTGCACCTGCCCTCAATTTGTTGCCGTCTACCGTATGTCCTCCGAATCCAGGCAGTGTGTGCACACTTAACGCTTATGCATGATTTTTGCACCGTTATGCACGATTTTATACAACCATAGTTATGCACAAATTTTTATGCATAACTATGCACACATTGTACATAATTATGCACAAATTTGTGCATAAGGGACAGAGTTAAGCATAAATATGCAGAAAAAATTGTGCATAGTTATGGTTGCGTAAAATCCTGCAAGGCTTGTGCACAACAAAGTGCATAAGGGTTTAGTGTGTGGGTGTGTGTGTAGTGGTCTGGGAGAAACTAGGCAAGTTCTTCGTCATGTAAAGGATCGAAAACCACGTGGTGGTTTTCTTTCCACACAATCGGGCGATACGGGATAAAAACGCTGCGGTCCGGGCGAGGGCGGGGCGGGGCGGGGCGGGGCGGGGCGGGGCGGGCACCATGGCGTGCTGCATGGCGATGCGGGTAATTTCCACTTATACTGCCATACGCCCCGCGCCGCTCTAAACAAGGGCGCTTAATTTCTCCATCCTATTCTGTGTGTGCCTGCAGGCACGCCCGGCGCGGCCCGGTCCAGCCCGGGCCTGCTGTACACATCACCAGAAGATGACGACACCCGTCATCACAGCGCCAGCATGTGTATCGTAGAGGGGGGTGATGTGGCGGGGAGAAGGATTACACCCTCCCGCTCTCCTAGCGGGGGAGGTGCAGACCGCAAAGAGGGCATCGATGTGCAGCACAGCTTCACTGTTACACCAAGTGTGCAACTGTTCAACACTACTTGAATGTGTGCAACTTCCAGTCTTGCACGTCCAAGTGTACAACTCGGTATTTGTGCAATTCCAAGTGTCAAACTTGCCAGTTGTATTCTTGTAAGTGGATAACTCGACATTTGTGCACTTGCTTGTGTTCAACTTCCCCGTGCAACATTTCCCTTGTTGAACACTTGCAAGTGTACAACTGTCGAGTCAAACATTTACAAGTGTACGACTGGTGAGTTTGACACTTCCGATTGCACAAATACTGAGGTGCGCACTTGCACCTGTTATACTGGAAAATGCACACTTTCAAGTGTTGAACAGTTGAACACTTGGTTTCACAGTGTTCAAGCACCTGCCGCGTGTGAAAGACTTTTTAACATCAACCAGCGTCCGTGTTTGAACCTTGCGATAAGGAAAACGTTGCTTTGCAAATATCGGAGACGTTATGTTTGAATTACAAAGAAAATTGTACGTAAGCTTACGAACCCTCCTGCCTTACGAACGAATTTCTTTGTAAACCGCGAAGCGAATGCTTTTAAATGAATTACAAATTGTATTATATAGCATCCAAACGCTTTGTAATACACCGCTTCTCAAGGTTTTAACAGTACGCACTTTACCTTTCACTGTCGGAACAAAAATACCATTCACGACCGTACTTTCAGAGACATTGTCCCTTCAACCTACAGTTAATTTTTTTAAACGTTTCATATGGTGTATGAAAATGAAAATGTCAATACTTTGTTGGTACATTTATTCTTTAAACGTCCGTTTTTTCCCAACCCACTCTGCGCCAGCAAGGCCCACCCCCCGAGTTATGCTTTCGACGTAAAACCAAAGAGAAACATTCGGGGGAAGCACCTGATTTCATGATGAAACTCACCGAGACCGAGTCCCCCTCCAGACAACACGATGCAGCGAGGGAGGAGGGGGGGGGGGCAGCTAGGGGTACGGGCGCGTCTGGCGCGAGAGGGGCCGTGGGGCCGTGGGGTGGGCGGGGGCGGAGGGGGGGGGGTGTAAGTCGCCATTTCCGATATTTGAAAAGCAGCAGAAATGGAATGGCTCCGAGACGGGCTCGCCCAGACCCGTTGTGCAGCCCGCGAGGGCGATCGGAAAAGTTGGGAGGGGGGAGAATCAGCAGCGTGCCTGGCAGTACAGTGGCGTAGCTTGGAGAAAGAACTGAATGACAGACGGTGTGTTGTTGAGGAGTGGAGCTATAATAGTCCTGGTAAGACACACTATTCTTCACTAGCGCATCGTTATAGACAAGAGAAGCGCCTCAAATTAGCACCTTTAGAAGGTACCCGTGTAAAAGCACTTCTGAAGTAGCACTCAGTACTCTGCGAATCCGACTGCTGCACTACATGAAGGTTTTAGCTCACAAGACTTTGAAGTCTTGTAGATTAACGGCAAGACTAGAGTTTTGAAGTTAAATCCGTCATGAAGTACAACAGATTTGCAGAGTGCACTGAAAACTGTACAGAGAGCACCTTTGTTTTTTCATTGTACAAGCATGTTCCAACGTACTATTGGTCTAAAGGACATGGCACTTCCATTCGTAGAACAGTTGTTTCGGGTGATGGGTGATGAAGTGATAGAAGAGCTCTGGTCGACACAGATCACTACTCTTCTCCTCATTTCTCCCCTTACAAACGTCAGAGAAACAGGTGACTCGAACAAAAATCTCACTATATCAGAGCTTCGTCATGAGCTGGGCGTTCCCCTGTCCCCAACAGAGAAAGAGAGCGATAGAGAGGGAAGAAGGTAGGGAGGGAGGAGGGGAGGTCGGGAGAGGTATATCACCTCCCCCGAACAGGTGCGACAGAGACAGACAGCTCCCTCTTTCTTCCTCTGGTCGTGCATCATATAATCGTTCGGACCGGCCGAAACTTTTCCGACGAACGCGGACGCGGAGAAGGCGACGGAAGTTTGCGAACGATCTACTGGCGGGGTGGGGCGGGCAGTGGTGGGGTGAGGCGGGGTGGGGCGCGGTGGACCACATCCCTGGAAGGACCTGATACAGTCATAACGGAGAGGTGCGGCGGGGTCGTCCGCCAAGTACCGCGGGGTCGGCAACCCCTATCAGCCAGACCGTACACCTCGGCTTCACATTGACTTGATTGCAAGAAATCAGAATGAAGAGGTTCTCTCTCTCTCTCTCTCTCTCTCTCTCTCTCTCTCTCTCTCTCTCTCTCTCTCTCTCTCTCTCTCTCTCTCCTACTAGCTCTGTACGCGTCGCGCTGTTCGAGCAGGAAAGTTTGGTCCAGGGCGACCCACGGGGGAGCCGGGGGGAAGTCCGGCGTCGTGCTGGAACCGCGAACAACTAGTAGGGAAAAATATAACCGATGGAAAGGAAAAACCTAAAAATACAGTCACATAAAGTATGAAATTTATATTGAAATGTTGTGTTAACTGACAAAAAAAATGATATCATAGATATCATATAAATATAGCGCCTACAATTTTTTTTTCTTGAATAGCAATAATATTGCTGGTTATGCAAAGTTTTTTTTGCAGTCACAGCTTTACAGTTTGCTGTTGCAGCTATTTTTTGGCTAGGGCAGCAAAGAATGTTGTAGGCGCCATATTTGCAACGAGGTTATTGCTAGAACAGCAAGTCTTTTCTCCAGCACTGCGGCAGCGTCTCTAATAATTTCGACGCCACAATTCTTTCGGCCAAACCAGGCTCCCGATGCGCTGCCTTATCAGTGCCGGGCGACATTATTACCCGGAGGAAATATTCCATTCGATACGTCATTGTTCCGACGCCTCGTATACGAGGACGCCTCTATATGCATAACAAAGGTTTCGTCTCGGTGCGTACCGATGGACTTATTGATTGAGCCTTGGCGGTGCGTTGCACCGGGCATGGCGGGGAGGGAGAGAGAGGGAGAGAGAGGGAGAGGGAGAGAGAGAGAGAGAGAGAGAGAGAGACGACATACGAACATATCTGACACATGGTGACGCACCGCGTCATTGGGAGTCATGTCCCGGGCTGGTGCAGCGACAGTCAAGGCGGACATACTGACAAACTTGTGTGTTTCTCTGTACACTTATTTGCTTGCATTTCTTGTATTTTGATGTATTACAAAGTATTTCTCTCAAGTTTTGGTGTATTTCGTTTCCGTGTGCAACGTGTTCTTTATATTTTGACGGTATTTTTTACAGTGCACCTAGCTGCCGCCGCGGCCCTGGACAGGCCAATTATATCGGACGATTTCGTCTGCGAATAAAACTCGTCTCGGATAAAATATCAAAACAAAGAAATAAAAAAGGGGTGGGGACGAGGACGGATAAGAGGGTAAAGGAGAGAGAGAGAGAGAGAGAGAGAGAGAGAGAGAGAGAGAGAGAGAGAGAGAGAGAGAGAGAGAGAGAGAGAGAGAGAGAGTAGAAAAGGATACTTGAAGGAAACAATTGGAAACCACTGAGCTCCAGCCAGAAGCAGACCCCCCTCCCCCAAATGCAACTGCACTCTAAGTGCTCTCCGCTGAACAGGGTGTGGGGCGCGGACTCCCCCGCACGCCCGGCAACCGAACAGACCGAAATGGAACAGCGAGCCTCTTGAAATTATAAAGCATCTAAATGCAGGCGAATGCTTCTACCCGCAGTCAAATACACTCGCGGCTCTAGCGGGACGTTCAACACTGAAAATAACTACGTTTCAACATTGCAAACCCTCAAATCCATATTCTCGTTTAGAGACACTTTTCCTTGAATAATTAGAGTGTGAATAATTTTTTTAACCTCAGTCTAGCGAGGTCACACATTTCTCTCTCCAAAATTGAGAGAGAAAAAAGAAATCACCCTCTGGAGGGTAATAAAAAAAACTACCCACAAATGAGTCATGATTTTCAGCCGTGTAGAAGCGAGAATCAGGACTCTCCTAGATTTTCAGTGCGTCTGCGCATGTGAATCAAAATAGCGGATCTAAAAAATCTCCTTACACTAGAAAACAAGTATAAATTTCCATCAAACTTTAATAAAAACTAGTCGTGGATAGGTTTGGATTTAGTCTTCCATCCCCAACCGTCTAGGCGCAGCTAAAGTCTGATACGGCGGCAAAGCCGGCAGCCACGCTCAGTCCCCAAATGCACCTGAGTCTTCCCCCTCCCCCTCCCCACCGCTCCCCGCCGGGTGGGGCCCGGGCCGGGGGGCTGAGGAGCCATCCTTCATAGGACGGGCAGTAGACAGCCCATCACAACACCACCGGGACAGGTAGAGCAAGAGAGAGAGAGAGAGAGAGAGAGACAGACAGACGCTCGAGGCGCGGCGATCGAGGAGGATGGAGAACAGAGACATGTGGCAACGATGCACCGAAGGAAACGAAAAACGGGGCGAACGGAAGAGCCGAATTTAAACAAACAGCCCCGAAGGCTCATGAGAGGTGCGGCCCGGGGAGGAGGGGGGGGGGGGGGGGGATTGAAGGTGTGGCTCGGTCCTGGCCAGCACAGGTAGGGACATTCGGGGGACGACCATAAGTGACAAGTACCACGAGAATATTACGGCAAATTTCCACCGAAAGCTGTCGTCGATGGATATCACTCGATCACTCGTTGTAGCGATCAAAGTTCGATCTACACAAGATCTCGTATCCTATAGCATCACACACCGGACTTTGTGTAACGGGAGCGAAACAGATCGAACCACGTAGTTAGGACGCATCGCACTGTAACTTATTACAGAGTATGTCTCGCACCATGGTTCACTGTCGCTTGCAGGTTTCACTAGTGAAATTCGCCGCGTAAGCTTTTTCGAGAGAAGTGGGCACGACACGCGGTCGCTCAAATTCTCACCGGCCAGTACAAGTCTGACGTGGTGGGGTGGGGCGTGGCGGCGTGGCGGGGCGGGGCGGGGCGTAGCGAAGCGGGGCGGGTCCCTCGCGCGGGTTCCCGTTAATCGACCGACGGCCAGAGCAGCCATTCCCGCCTAAACTTTGTCAGAAATGGAGCAAAATTACGGCACTTTCGTGGGAATTGTCAAGCAGCCGTTGTGAGCGCGCGCACGAAGTTTGCACGACGTGTCGGGGAAAAGGAGGCGGAAGACGAGAGGAGGGAGGGGGAGGGAGGGGGGGGATCAGGGGGCAGGTGGGGAGGGGGGAGGGGAGGGGTTTGACCCGGGGACTGCGACAGCGGGCAGGTTGAAGTGACACACCACTAGTTTGACGCATCAATTCATTCCAGCACTGCCTAGGATATCACTGTGGCGCTTGGTTCAGCTCCACGCCGCGCCGCGCCACACCCCGCCACATCCCGCCACGCCCCGCCACGCCCCGCCACGCCCCGCCACGCCCCGACGCACACTCCAGTGCGTGCACGCGACATGCCCCTACCAACCTGTTGCCTCCGCCGCCTGAGCGCGCCCCGCCTCGGCCCATACGTTTGTCTATGCGCAGCAAACGTGTAACTACCAGCTGGCGGAGAATAACACACTGATAAATCTTTGCGAACAATTTGTTCGCATTGCAAAGGATTTGGCTGCTTCGTTTAAGCTCACTAAAGGATCCAAATTGGAATGGGCAGTCCGATTTAAAGTGTTGAACACTTTTGCCCCTCATGAATTACATAGGTTTTTAAACTTAATTGGCGTCAAAAAGTTTTTAACACGGTGTACAACCCTTGTAAATGTGTCAGTTGAAGTACTTTACAGATTACAGTGTGGTGCCCTTGCTTCGCTCTCACCTCCTCCCATCCACCTACTTTAAAAAAATTAAATTTAAAATAAAAAAAACCTTTCCACGTAAACTTTCTGTCAAAAAAAAGGTGAAGAGTGTGTGAAAAGAACTTGTGGTTAGGTTGTTGTTGCTCTAGATATTTACGTCAGACCGTCCCAGTTCTTATCACAATAAGAGTGTGGGGGTGACGGCGGGGGGTGTGGCGGGTGAAGGGAGGCACCATATCACTTCAATACAAAACATATCAATCCAACAAAGATTGCGGCCGCGAGCTCGAGGAAATTTTCAATACATACGCCACTTAACTGCCGAGCATGGAGCGAACGACGCGTCCGCCTCACGCCACAGGAAACGGAAACGGTGACAAAGCATTCGGAAAGATGTGGTTTGAGAAAAATCGTGAGTTTTAGATGTGGTATGGGTAAAGACGAGCTTACTCATGCCACTGCATTTTTCAGCACCAAAAGGGAGAAGTATAAAATTTCCTCCGAGCGTGGCGTCAGAAAATAGCAGACCTAAAGCGCGTGCCAACAAACAAACAAAAAAAATAGATGCTGCATCTTTCTGAGCTAAAGCGTGATGGTCTCAGGAGTATGAGATAAAACGAATGTTGGCAGGTTGGCTCGTTCTCGGTCATTCCGAGAAATCAGTCGAAACTTTTACCATGAGGTTGGCTCCCATGGCATGGCTCTAGCAGCCCGACAGTGCATCGCGCCGCGCCCACCCGCCGCCGCCGGCCTCAGGTGCGTTATCGTTGCTGATAAGACTTCCCGCATTTTCGAGCCGTTACACCAAATAACTGTGTCAGCGATTGGTTGGACTGCTGGCCGCGAGCAACGACGGCTTCTCGAGGCACTCGACCTGTATAGTGGAAATACCAGCGACGCAGGGTATCAACTAGGTAAAGCCGAAGCTTAAGGCTGAGGCTAAGTTTCCACTTTTAAGCAACTTTACATGCGGTTTATAAAAAATAATGATAAAAAGAGTGCAAATATATTTTGTCATTTAAAAACCCTTTAAAATGTTGTTTTCCCCTTAATATTATAATAGTTTAATACACTCTATAAAAGAAGACCTTTTAAACCCGCAGTGTTTTGTCACCACAATGGCAAAATTTTAAGGGAAAGGCAAAGATTAAGATTTCACTTTAAAGATTGAGGCACAGCTATCTGGCTCAACAACGATGAAACCCTAACACGGTAGATACCGACCCAACAGATCCGCCTTTAAAACCCGCAGTGTTTTGTCACCAGAATGGCAAAATTTTAAGGAAAAGTCAAAGATTAAGATTTCACTTTAAAGATTGAGCCACAGCTATCTGGCTTAACACCGATGAAACCTTAACACGGTAGATACCGACCCAACAGATCCGCCTTTTAAAACCGCAGCGTTTTGTGATCAGAATGACAGAGATTTAGAATAAGTCCAAAATTTAGATACACTTTCACTACTGATAAATCTTGTAACAGTTCTACGAAATCCTTGGACATTTCTTAACTTTATATTCAAACATGTCTTACTTCCACAAGCTGAAAAACAAACTTTCTGAATAGTACAATTTAGTGGTAAGATACCTGCTGGGGGCTGTTGAACTTGTTGATGGTTCAAACCTATTTCTTGTTGTTCTGGCATCTTCACGTACTTTCCTAACATTATTAAACTTACCCAAAAAAATGAGTGGCTTGACCGTCAACTTTTCCACATACAACACATTTACGTGTCATGGTGGAACCGGAGCATATTAGTCACACGCGAAATCACGAATATCTTTTGCTGTTGATAAACATGTGTGTGTCACTGTATTCCCCTTAGTCCCGCACTTGCTGTTGACAAACGTGTGTGTGTGTCACTGTATTCCCCTTGTATTCTGCCGCTTTTACCAGCGCTTTACGGTTTTTCGTATCCTACACGGATTTTATCGCTCATTTACGAATCCCACCTGGTATTTATGTACTGCCAACGTAACAACATTTTACGAATTAGCTTTATTCCACTCGTCAACTAGCAAAACTTAGTTTGTTTTAAGTCTTTAACATTACAGATGATTAATGTCAAAGTTAAATTTATCTCAATTTACGTTACAAATAGAATGTGAATTCAAGTAGACGCGAGGATTCTTCCGAGTTTATACATGTAGCAGTTGTCTACATTGCGAGTGATATTTCACTCGGGATGTTGCTCGGTGGGTGATCACTGAGCCCGACTACTAAGGCTGATGTGGTAAAGAAGAAGAAATAGATATAGTTAAAGAGCCTCAGCCAATAATGATAGTTATAACTATACGCAAAGCAATAAATAATAATAATAATAATAATAATAATAATAATAATAATAATAATAATAATAATAATAATAATTTGCAACAAATGCAAACAAGCTTTAGGCAGAATAACAGATAGCTGACCCTGGCCGGATATCGTCCATCGTTTCCAAATAGCCAGATGAGCGTCAGAGATATCGAAAGCCAAATACGGTCGATACCTCACAACAAGTCGCGTGGTTGGGGTATATCTTGGTCGGACTCATTGAACGTTATTGTTCAAACCACGCGCGCCAGCTTCGAGAGCGACCCCTTATCACATGCCTCGCGGCTACTTGCTGATATCGAGGCGTATGGAAAATCTTAACAGCTTTCTGTACGCATGCGCCATCAGGTGACCGGCAGAAGAGGCGGCCGAGCACGCAATACACGTCAAATGGCGCAATACCAAGAAAACAAAAGCAGCTGACTGCTGCAGAATATCAGCTCAGCTTCAATTGCGCTTTCTCTCTCTCTCTCTCTCTCTCTCTCTCTCTCTCTCTCTCTCTCTCTCTCTCTCTCTCTCTCCCTCCCTCCCTCTCGCTCTCTCATTCTCTCTCCCTCTCTCTCTGCTCTGTGCATTAATCGCCTCAGAAATATCGCAAATAACCCTGTTCATCACACGTCACCATGGCAACTTCCTCGAACAGCGGCGCACAGAGCCACGAGAGAGAGAGAAAGAGAGAGAGAGAGAGAGAGAGAGACAGAGAGAGAGAGAGAGAGAGAGAGAGAGAGAGAGAGAGAGAGAGAGAGAGAGAGAGAGAGAGAGAACGGGTACGTGCGGTTCGTTTTCTCAGGAAGCAAAAAGGCCTGGCCTGTTCTGGTCTATAACGGACTAAAGTCTGCTCCCAGCGGGTCATGACGTCATGATACATGGAACAAGGGGAGTGCCTCGCCGGGCCTGGCCCGGTCACCAGACGGATTGCGTACTTATGCAGAATCAGATTTGAAGGGAAAGTTCACAGAAAGAACGCTGGACGTGGTAGCGAGGCCTCAACGCCCCACGCCCCTCCCCATGACGCCCGCCTTTGGAGTACGATGAAAGTGGACTGGTTAGGGATGGAAACAAAGTTGGTGAATAAAACGAAATATTTGTCTTTAAACTAAAATTTTACGCTATATCTCTAAAGAACACAAGGTAGAGACTTCTAAACGAATCAATCCTATTTAGACACAAAAAAAGAAGTGAATCAGGAAAGAAATAAAAACGTATGCTACTATACAAATTTTCGACCAAATCATACCCTAGCGTGAATAAAACCAGTGATAAATAGAAGAATGTGAACCAGACTGTGGGCGTCAAAAAAAAAAAAAAAAAGATGAATAAACTTGAAGACGACTCAAAGAAAAGCAGTATCAGAAGCATGGCCGTCGAGGGGCTGTCGGGTGTGACAAAACATCGGAAATGAAAAGCCAAAAGTAGTTGCTAGAGGGGAGCGGTCGGTCAGGGCCAGAGGGATGGGAAACCGCCTGCTGTTTCCCACAACCCGAACAGTTCAGAAACATTGTTCATTACAAGTTTGGAATGCGCACCAAAGGTCGGGAAATGAAGAGTCAGACTGATACTTTTTCGTCTTTGTGATCAGGTGGATGGATGAAGTACTTGTGTTCTCTTTTGAGTCGATACCGCGGAGCATATCGTGGACCGAAGCGAGGAATCACGGTAAGACTGGCGTCTTAGTTTTCAAGGCAACTGTTTTGATTTTCAAGACATTTTGGAAAACTCAAGACCTAAGAGAGAGGGAGAGAGAGAGAGAGAGAGAGAGAGAGAGAGAGAGAGAGAGAGAGAGAGAGAGAGAGAGAGAGAGAGAGAGAGAGAGAGAGAGAGAGAGAGAGGAGTCTTTTGGGCAAAACGCAAAAGCCCTGTAATCTGATCCGCTCGACGCGCACCAACAGCAGTCAAAGCCGCAGATTCATATTGCGATAAAACATTTCCTAAAAGAACAAAACAAAAAAAAATGATATAAAATCCTATAAAAAGCAGCTAGCTGTGAAGTTTGCTCGACTGATGGCGGTGCAGCGAGTAAACAAGGCAATATTCTCACGGCACATGTGCAGGCAGCAGGCCATAAGGAGCCGCAGAAGTGAAGGTGCGGGGGAGAATGACTGCCCCTTCTGTTTCTCTCTCTCTCTCTCTCTCTCTCTCTCTCTCTCTCTCTCTCTCTCTCTCTCTCTCTCTCTCTCTCTCTCTCTCTCTCTCTCCCCGTGCTTGTTTACCCGTTCAGGTCGGGCGCGCCCCTTCTCGCCACCGGTACTGTGATGCCAGCGGCGTATGCAGCCAAGGCTCTGAGTCGAACGAAATAAGACTTTAGGTATCGGAACATTTTATTTTTTCAAATGACGAAAAGTGACAAACAGTGACAATAATCTTTGAACAGTTGCATTTCTTTCTGATACTTCCGGTCGAGTTGTTGGGGGGCGCAGCATTCAAGGCGTCGCGGGCAGCCCTGCGCGTGCTCAGGTGAGTCAGCCTGAACCACCCTCCTCCCCGCCCCGCCCCGCCCCGCCCCGCCCCGCCACGCCCCATCGCGCCCGTCGGTAGCGAGCGCCTGCGGCGGCGCGAGGCACACTCAAGTCAGGCAGTCAAAAGGGGCCGTGGTGCGTGGGAGAGAGAGAGAGAGACGACAACACGTGCTCAGGTGCTTCCCGAGGAAAAATATCTTGTCTGGTAGTTGGCTGATTTTTGTCTGTTTCGGGGTTACCCTCCCTGTGGGACGGGATAGGGGATACATTACTGAAAAGTGTCTGGCGAAGTATGGTTCGTGGCACTGGACCAGACTCCGGGACCGAGCGGGCGGGCGGGCGGCCGGGCGGCCGGGTCTGGGCCCAGTCTGGTTTTTCATTGAAAAACAGACAGAAATGCTGACTCCCGTATAGTTTTGCTGGGCACAGTAAGGGGACAGTCTGACTCCCCGATCGGGCAGCGGGGGACGAGCAGGTAGTGGAGGGAGCTGCTGGCGGCCGCCCCCGCGGGCTCGCGACCGGGAGTGTCTGACTCAGTCTGTTTCTGCCAGCCCAGCCCAGCCTGGAAGCAGGTAGCGGACCCGGGCTGCACCCAGGACCCGGCCGCCGCGAAGGGTCGTGTATTGTTCTCCGTATGGTTCAAAGCTAAAATTTGAAAATAAATGAACGCGTTAACAGACTGCATAAGGAGAAGAATAATTTTGTAGTGCAGGTCATGAGATGCAAAACGAAATTTGAATCATACTCCTACGACGCTCCGTTCGGACAGAAGTATCACCCGAGTGTTTTTGTCTTTTACGGCCCACTTTCCTAGATGCTAAAATTTGAACACTTTGAATGACTAATTTCGGAATATGACCGTTGTATAGAGGAGGTTCAGAAATACTGAAAAAAACTTCGAATCGCAGTTGTACCTCTATTCGTTCAGATTATGCAAACTATGTGATAGAAGAAGGATTTTAAAATTAAAATAACAAGCTTAAAATTTAGCAATTATCAGGCACTGGAGACACTAAACAATAGATACTTTTATCACTAAATCTTGACAATTACTGAGACAGCCCCTGCTAAAAAAAAATAATCAAAATTTGAACTTAGTTCAGCTCAATATAACATTTCAACTGCTTCAAGAAATATGATAGCTACATGTGAAAACATATCACATATCTCTAACACTAAGCTTGATGTGTATTCTATTACCCTCAACAGGTCCATAAAAACCGATCCGTTTGAGACTTTCAAAACATTCTGAGCTGAGGTTAAGTTAGGCTCAACATATAGTTCTGTGAGTATTAATCAAATTCAGTATCGCCAACAAGATTCCTAACATTTCTGCACATTCAGTAGACACTAGCGCATCGATACAACTACAACACATCATAGAAACTGGACGGAAAACTTCAAAATCACACAAAACTAAAATAACAAACGCTCTGAAAGCGTGTAGGTATTTGGAGGTTATGGACGCTTGTTGCCGGCCCACTGAATGGGCGCACCAGTCACAGAAAATTAAAAGTATGGACCGATGGATAAAGGACACTTTCTAATACCTTGACAGTACTTGCTTATGGTTCAATAAAATCTATATTTTACGATCAAGGATAATTTGAGACCTTACTGTCTGTGATAACATATAAACTGACATTATTTTAATTCTCATGTTGGTCATATTGGACGAGCTGGCGAAAGCAAAAGGGCGCGAAAATTCAAATGTGCCACTTTCGGAACCCAGCGAACTATGGTTGACGCGTGTACAAGCATGTATCCGTGAGAATTGGCGAGTATCCTCGAGTATTGGCGAGTATTTCTAAGTTCTTTTCGTGAGTTTTTCGTGAGATATCAGAAGTCACGATTATCTTGCAAATATTTTCCCCCGTTTAAAACTCGGTGGTTTTTTTTTCGGGGGGGGGGGGGGGGACCTCTCGCACATGCTAAGGGCTAAAATTTGGACAAAACATATTATTTTCGTGAAAATGGCATCGGACGACACTTAGAATATTTTCACGAATACTGGCCCAGAGCAGACATTTCGTCTGGTTTTGTAAGTAAAGGTCAGACTAGCGGGGAGGGACCCGGGATGGTCGCGGCAGGTATACCAGCAGAGTCTGGTTCGTCAGTAAAGCATTACTGAAATGTGTCTGTTTCTGCCCGGCCGGGCCCGGGCTGGTGGAGCAGGTAGTCCGGCAGGCCGGGGTCGGAAGGGAAGAACAATGCACCTCCCCCGGCCAGCCCGCCTCCCTAGTCTGTTTCTTCTTTTGCCAGACTGGGTCAGAATATTTTACTTACGAAACAGACAAAATAGGCCTCCTTTTCGGGGTGCCAGCCAACTAACAGACATGTTCCAGCCAACTTTCAGTAAAATCTTTTTTCCTAGGGTTGACACGCACACCTCCAGTACACTGCTAAAAAAAAAAAAAGCCCGCGCACCGCACCCCAAGCGCATCTACATGAATATGCATTCCACGCTTGCGCATATCAACTATTCAGACATCTTCTTTTCATTTTTAAAAACATTATTCGCTTTGGAATGGTACTCTCGACAATTGTTTGGTCGATGTTATACCGTGGAAAGGAGCTATTTCAAAAAAAGACATTGTGCGATGAGAATAATATTAAAGGGCAGAATAATTATCCATTGGTGGTATGTAAACATACCGAATAGCAGCTTGCAGGCATTTTTACTCTACCAGAGGCCACATACCGCTAGGATTTTCTATTAAAAGGGACACTTTTGGCCAGGCCGATGGTTTTATACTGATGCTTATGCGGGACTATAAGACAGTGGGAACGAAAGAAACCCCGGAAGTAGGCAGACTTCCGCTTCTTTCACGTGGACATAGTCAGTGGCATCCCCGTACATGCCACATGCGACTTCTGTAAAAGTTCAATAAACTGGCTCAGTCTATTTCGGGAATTTTTTATTTTTTTAAAGTGTGTAGCTCGTCCGATATTCTCGCGGCATAGCGTAGCGTGGAAAATTTAATATTTCTATTTTCGGTGTTCGTCGGCTCGGTGTAATGGGACACCACTTTTACCGGCGGGAGCTGGGGAAGGGGGGTCAGGGCGGCGCCCAGGCCAAGGAGGATTATCTTTTATTTATTATTTCTCCGTTTCACACTTTCCGTTTCTCCTGTTTTCTCCTTATACCGAGGGGGTGGAACGCGACTGACGGCGCAGAACAAGTACAGTGCACAGGGTGCGGCGACCTCGCGGGCAGACAGCGCACCCTACCCCACCGTGTTTCGCAAGACATGGACGGGAAAAAATTATAACATGCTAAAATCCTTATAAACTTTTGTGATGCTCAACTTTAGATTTCTGAAAATCTGCTACACAGCCTAATGCCCAATGAACCAAATTGTGCGTATACGCATACGAGTTTGAAAAAAGAAGCAATGAGAGAAAAATTTGTTCGAAATTACAATTTTATTATACGCAAGAATCACAGAAATCTTTAGCTGTGTAAAACATAGAGTTAATAGAAATCCCAACATTGTAAAAAGTGCAGTTAAAAAAAAAAAAAAAAAAAGAAGAAGAAAGAAAAAAAAACAGAAAATACACTGGTAAAACTAAGGCGTAGTTCTACGCCTTTTTCAAGCGTACAACTACGCTTGAAGACCTTACGCCATTCTTGAAGCATACAACTACGCTTCAAGAAAATTCCCCCGTGCATTTAGATAGGAGGAAAAGAGCGCATGAGCTCTTGTACGCTTCAAGAAGGGCGTACGGACGGTACGCTTCATAAAAGGGGTACAACTACGCCTTAGTTTTACCAGTGTAATTCCAGCAAAACAACAAAACAACTTTACGCGACGATACTTGACATCTATCTGCAGGTACTACCACCTCTCTCACGTGGACTACCACTCCTACCCCGCAAAAAAGAAAACCACCACGAACTCGGGAGCGGAGACAGTCGAGCGATATGAAAAATGTACGTGGCGCCAATTTCAAATCTATATCTCCTGGTGGCGCTGCTGCCGGCGGCCCCTGCGCTGTCAGGTCTGAGAGCCGGCGGGGCCAGCGGGGGTGGGGGGCGCCCCTCATCCCCCTGCCCCTTGCAGCCCACCCCCTTGGTCGCGTCTCACTCCACCGCCGCCGCCACCCCTCTCTTTACCTCTGTGCTTCAACTCTCCTGGGCCATCGGAGTGTTCATTTCAAATTATTGATCCAAGCTGCCGGCGGTGGCGGCGGTGGCGGCGGTTCGGCTGGCGGTCGGCGGCGCGCGGAGGTGGGGCGGGCCGGGCGCGCTGCTTTTGCCGCTTGTTACTGCAGTCTTGGCCGGTCACCTCCCCCACTCAAGCTGCCCCCCCCCCCCCTCCTCGCTGTCTATCTCTCTCGCTCTTACCTCCATTCCGCCTACCCCCCATCACCCCCTCAGAATTGGCTGCTCGATGAAGGAGATGGTAATGCGGGGCGGTGCTGAGCTGCGCGGTCCCGGGCCAGCCCGCTCAGGTGCACCCCCGCCGCCCCCGCTGCCCCCACCGCCGCCCGCTACGTGGCCGTCCGGTGGAGGGGTAGTGCCATCTTCACCGCCACAACGCCATGACTATCGGGCATTAGAGGCGCCCCCTACCCGACCCGCCACTACAAACTATAAGGAAGGTCATCAGAGCTACCGGGTTAGTGCCCGCGAAAAGAAACGCGTTCAATTGTTTTCATCTGTACATACCCGTGCGAGGATTCTCGCTTCGCGGAGAGCGAGAATTGTAGATACACTGTTAAAAACAAATCTGATGATTCAGACCGGTCATTTTAGACTTGCCACTCTGAATTGACTTTCAAGACAAGAGACTGACATTTGAGCCCGGTAATCAGAATATTAAAACAAATATTAAATCAAAATTTGGTCCAGTAGTCTACTACTGTAAATTTTCTCGACCCTTCTGAGGCTGAGGTTTGGGTCTCTCGCCCGACTAGATCAATAGTTTACAGTCTATTTGATTGAGAGATGATTGGGAAACCTCGGTTACCTTTTCATATTTTTGTGTTTTAATTGCTCGAAAGTAGGGCAAGCTGCTTTACTCTTTACGCGCCCGCGCTAACGGCCGCCCCCCACCCACTTGCAGACGCGCTTAGGCGCGCTTACGGCCGGCCCCCAGGGGGGCCCCGTCCTCGTTCCCTAATCAGGTGGACAGCGAGCTGGAGTGACCGATAGCGCCGCGGTCCCCGGCGGGTCGAGCCTCACGCACGTGGCGGGGCGGGGCGTGGCGGGGCGTGGCGGGGCGGGGCGTGGCGGGGCGTGGTGTGGCGTGGCGGGGCGTGGCGTGGCGGGGCGTGGCGGGGCGTGGCGGGGCGGGGCAAGGGGGAAACAACTCTGAATTTTGGTGTACAAATGTCTTGAATATGTGTGAATTTTCCTAAGGTTTTGCATATTTTTCTGAATTTTTGTGAATCTGTATTGAACTTTTGCTTTAACCATTCCTGAATTTTTGTGATTTTTTCTGAATTCTTCTAAATTTTTCTGAATTTTTTTGAATTTTTCTGAATTTTGCTGATTTACAAGGTGTACAGAAATTTCAGAGTTCTTTTGCCCTCGTGGCGGGTCAGGGCGCGGGGCGTGGCGGGGTGGGGCAGGGCGGGGCGGGGCGGGTCGTGGCGGGGCGGGGCGGGCCGCAGCAGCAGCGCGAGTTAGGGCCAGCTAGTTTTCGTGCGAACGCTGACGCGGATGCGCTGCGGACACACATTTATTTTTCTTTTCGGCCCGGCGACAACGCATGGGCGCAGCACGTGTGCTTGCACCTGAGCCGCCCACGCCGCGCGGGCCGGGAGGTGCCTACGTGAGCCAGCGCTGGCGCCCCGAGCGAGGCGAGTCTGCCTGTCGCTACCCCCTCCCTCGCCCCCTCTCGCTCTCTTTCTCCCGCTCGCTCTCTCGCTCTCTCTCTCTCTCTCTCTCTCTCTCTCGCTCACATTCTCTCCCTCTCTCTCTCTCTTTCGCTCTCATTCTCTTTCTCTTTCTCTCTCTCTCTCTCTCTCTCTCTCTCTCTCTCTCTCTCTCTCTCTCTCTCTCTCTCTCTCTCTCTCTCTCTCCCTCTCTCTCTCTCTCTCTCTCTCTCTCTCTCTCCCCCTCTCTTGAAAGAAAAAATGCAAACAATTTTAATTCACTACAAAAAATGCAAACAATTTTAATTCACTTCAAAAATTGCAAATAATTTTAATTCACTACAAAAATTGAGCTAATTTTAATTCACTACAAAAATCGAGCTAAATGGTGTGAGACGTTTTGGCCTCGCACCAAAAGGTGTGAGACTGTCTCACACTCGGATTACCAGAGCACGGTGAAAATTCACCGTATAAGCTACAGTGCTGCAGGGTTCACCGTAGCTTACAGTGAAAACCAGTGTCAACTTTTGTTCAGGCTCTCACGCACTCACGCCATCTTGAAGGGGCCGATTTTGGAGACGGCAGTTTTCAGCGACAGGTGGCGAGAGGCCCGCGACGCTGCGACACGCGATGACCGGGGCAAGAATTGGACACCGCCCTCGGGCTCAAACCTTTTGTGGAGGCGGAGGGCGGACAACAGCGGGCAAACGCGGAAAAGAAATGTGCAAAGGTTTGCCTAACACTCAGCAACTGCAGCAGCGCTCGTCTTTTGTTTTTACATTGATCTGAAATTTGACGCTTTCCGGCTTTCTGAAATTATTGATGACGCGTCTATCGCGTTTTCGGCCGGAATTTTTGATCCGTGCGCCGGATAGAGCCCACCTGCATGCGGCGGGCGGGCGGGGCGGCCTGGTCTATCCTCTATCCGCGCCCATCTGCCGCTGGGGCGGCGGCGGCAGGCCGAGGGGTTTGTAATTATGAAAAGCGGGCAAGAAATCAAAGGGGACCGTGGAGTAATGCGGCGGCCGAGCTGGGGAGAGAGGATAGAGGAAAGAACGGATCCATCCATCTATCAATCCTCCTGTCCGACTATCAGATCGATCCCCCGGCGCTGCACTGCGATTCGCCACGCGGCCCGTGTGTTTCCATTCAGAGATTTGGCCCCATTCTACCACCGGTTTGCGATCCCGGCGCCGTACGCACATATTTGTCGAGGCGGAAACAACTATGAAATTTTTGTGCACCTTGTAATTCACCAAATTCAGAGTAATTCATAGAAATTAGGAAAAATTCAGGAAAAATTAGAGCAAAACTTCAGGAAAAATTAGAGCAAAAATTCAGTAAAAATTCACAAAAATTCAAGAAAATTCTAAAAAATTTACGGCGCTTGTACACCAAAATTCAGAGGTGTTTCCTCCTCGATATAATTTTTTCTGAGCTGCATTGCTGCCAGCCGGCGCCAGAGACAGTCCCCCTCCTCCCAAAAGGAGTGCAAGACCTCAGATTTACTTTCTATGTGTTTTGTACAGAGCTATAACAGAGAAGTGTGCACATTGACCTTCGTCACGTTTAATGTCAGAAGCACCCGAACCCCCTAAAGATCCTTCAAGGGATGAAATCAAAAAAACTTACAGGTCTAGTCTAGACCTAGTCGCTATAACAGAAGCATCAGGATATCGGAACGCTCCATGACTGCAGTCTAATCTAGCAAATACTGATGATAACCGTTCGATAAGCCAAACATGCGACCTGTGCTGCTCCGTTCTCAGAGTATACGCTGCGCTCAGGCCGCTGCTTGCAAACTGTCTGTGTCTCTCTTTTTGTCCCTTTTATTCACTTTCACCTTTGGCGACCCTGATCGAAGAAACCCTCGTGTCGTACACACACACACGCTCCGTCACCCGCCACCCGCTCACACGCAGCCACGCGCGCATGCGCACTACAAGCAGACCTGGTCCCGTTTCCCTTGGATACGCGCATTTGACATTGATTGCGTATACCCGCGCACATGGCCTGCTGCCTATGGGAATTCCCCCAGCAACCTACCCTCTCTCTCTCTCTCTCTCTCTCTCTCTCTCCTCCTCCTCCTCCTCCTCCTCCTCCTCCTCCTCCTCCTCCTCCTCCCACCCCGGATAAATACACTTGCTGTGGTTATAGGAAAGGTTAGATCGCTACGTCAGTAGGCGGCTGGCGGCTTTACCTTATGCAGGCAACTCTTAAATCATTGTGGCCGTTGCCATCGCTCTCGTCTCTTCCACACACACACACACACACGCACACACACACACACAAACACACACGCACACACACACACACACACACACACACACACACACACACACACACACACACATTCTGAATCATTCATGCGCGTTACTTTTTTCCACCAGGGTGACATTTCCAGCGCGTCACAGCAGCTTCAGCTGTCCCTCTCCCCCTACCCATCCTTCTCTCTCTCTCTCTCTCTCTCCCTCTCTCTCTCTCTCTCTCTCTCTCTCTCTCTGTCTCCGTCTCCGAGACCTCGCGCGGCGGCGACGCGACGACGCGGGAGATTTAAATTAACCTACTTCCACGGATATTTTCCGCGCCAACAACAACAAGTAAAATGCCGCCATCTTGCTCTGTAGTTGTTTGTTGCCTGCGTTTCTTTTTGCGCGAGTTTTGCGCGCGGCTGTTGTTGTTGTTGTTTGTCAGGAGTGGCAAGGCAGGCCTGTTTGGAGTGCAACGCAGTGGAGGAGGGAGGGAGGGAGGGAGGAGGAGGAGGGAGGGAAGGAGGAGGAGGAGGAGGAGGGATCCCTCGAGGGAGGGAGGGAGGGCATGGCCTCCTTCTCGTTTTCAAGTCCTGAGCGTAGCAGCGGAGCCGAGTCCGAGTCGTACGCCGAACACGCCAAGCAGGGAGCGAACAGCGTGACCGTTTCGCAAGGATGCACAAGTGTCTCCAAAAGATGACGAATTCAGAGCGGTTCGGCTCAGGAGCTACACCCTCCATTCCTCCTTCTCCCCCCCTTCCCTTCTCTCTCTCTCTCTCTCTCTCTCTCTCTCTCTCTCTCTCTCTCTCTCTCTCTAATCGTAACTGGAGTACCACAGGGAAGCGTCCTTGGTCCCCTGTTATTCTCCCTTTACATAAATGATTTACCTCGTATACTAGAACCCTGCAGTTATCACCTTTACGCAGACGACCTTCAGGTCTACACCTCGTTTGTCCTCGATGACATCAATGATGCTGTAAGGCAGATCAACAACTGCAATGAAGCTATTATAAAGTACGTCGCAGAGCATAATCTTTTAATAAATGTTGACAAAACCCAGTGTATTTACCTGGGCTCATCATACTACCACAAATTGCTCTGCCAAAGAACGCCTGCCCCGGTCTTGGTGGATGGTAAGCCAGTGCCAGTGTCGGACTCAGTTCTGAACCTTGGAGTCCACTGTTAAAAAAAATCATTGTAATTTTACAAATAATGTTGGCAATTTTTTTCACAATTCAATGTTTGTAAAATTACTAACTGAAAGGATTGTAAATTTTTTTGCAAACGTGTTCTGAAAATTGAGAATCTGTGATCTTAAAAATGCAAACCCTTATATTAATTTTTTCTTCCTGTTGCTGTTGGATGTGGATATCTATTTCTAGACATTCCACTAGCCATTAACAGGACCGACAATTAATTTCAAATTTGTACTTTACCTTACCGGGAGTTGAACCATGAACCTCTAGATCGGGAATCGATGCCCTTGCCCACACGGCCAAGGCGACTACCTGCGATCAACCGCGCTCTGACCCGGTCTCATTCTCCCTCGTCTTCCCGGGCTTGCAATTCGAAAATTGCGATCATTTCTCACATTTCCGATCTGGTTATCACAATTTTACAATCCCGCATTGCAAAATTACAAAGCTACCTAATTTTCACATCACCGTTTGTAATTTTAAGATCCCAGTTTGTAATTTTCACAAAATAGTTATGAATTTTAATACAACATTGTAAAATTAGCAATGTTATGAAATTTCAAAACCACGTTTGCAATTTTGCAACCGATTTTAATCTGAAATTTCAAAACTTTTTTAACAGTGTCCTGATCGATAAATCCCTAACCTGGACGCAGCACACGCACAGGCAAGTTGGGCGTGTCATCTCGTCGCTCTGTCAAGTCAGAAGGCATTTCTGCGTCCTGCCGCCGAACATCAGAAGGAAGATTGTCGAGACCCTGATCTTTCCCATTTTTGATTACTGCTCTGTCCTTTTCACTGACATTCCTGATTACAACCATAACAAACTACAAAGAGCTCAAAATATGTGTGTCAGGTTCATGACCTACGTGAAGCCCATGGATCACATTACACCAGTCTATAAAAACCTTGGTATCCTGAAGCTGAGAGAAAGGAGACTTCTTGCAACTGCACTGCTTTGTATGAATGTTATAAAACATCAATGTCCAGCTTATCTCTGTAAAGATTTTAAATTTGTGTCCACTATTAATCGGCGGTGCAACCGCTCCTCAAAAAGTAGACTGATTGTACCATCCTGTCGAACGGAGAGGCAAAGAAATTGTTTTTTTATCACTTCATGTAATCTCTGGAATGAGCACCAGTTGCACTATTTCATGTACTCCTCACCCATTTCATGTAGAACATATATCACCAATTTGCTGTTGCATTCATACTAGCACCATTTGTACACTTCTACTAATGTAATGCTTCCCTTACTATTTTTGTTTTACTACTTTTGCTTTACTATTTTTGCTTTACTATTTTTGTTTTACTATTTTTGCTTTACCATTGTTTTGCTTTTGTTTTTGTTTTGCTTTTTGTTTTTGTAAGTATTTGCTTTTGTTTTTGTTTTGCTTTTGTTTTTGTAAGTATTTGTTTTTTGCTACAAAGCTATCTGAACAGAGTTTGTACCCAAACGGGACTATTGAGTCCTATGTACATAACTCTTTAAATAAATTTCAATTTCAATTTCAATTTCAATTTCTCTCTCTCTCTCTCTCTCTCTCTCTCTCTCTCTCTCACACCAGGTGCTGTTAATGAACCTTATGCCACGCCACAATCTTCGGAAGCTCCCCGCCTTTAAAAACCATTACTGAAATCCTATGTGGCACGGCGCTGTGCCCACGACGGGAAGCGAAAAAAAAAATGTATAAGCCCCAAAAATGTACCAGCGCGCGCTACGACCTGGCCCAGCACGCCGTGCCTAATCGACAACACTGGGCTAGCCTAGCCGTTGAATCGACGACTCACTCCAGTCCAAGAAAATGCGATCTGTTCTTCTTTTACTGCTCTTAACAAAAAAAAAAAAAAATGAGTGAAGCATTCAACTTTGCCATAGTCTGGTAAACACATTTCGTCCAGGGCGGCGTCTAAAATGTCACCAAAACCGAGACACGACTATATGAAAATTGTATGGCTTAGGTAGAATCCCAGAGTGTCTTCGTGCACTGTTAAACCAAGTGTTGAACTGCTCAACCCTTGTATGCGTGCAGCCTAGCACGCGCAAGTGTGCAACTTGGCATTTATGCGATTGCACGTGTCAAACTCGCCAGTTTACGCTTGTAACACTGCCAGAAATTTCCACGGTAGTTTCTACGGTTTTTCCGTTAATTTTTTACCAGGTCTGGACCGTTCTTAGTGGGTACGGGACGTCCGTAGTACGTATGACTGTACTGTCTTTAATTTAACTTTTTTCGAAGTTTGCAGAAACTTAACTACGATATTGATCACGGAAAGCACCGTATTTTTAAAGGTACGGCTGTTCCGTAAGCAAACAAAACGGATTTTACCGTAGTATCTGTCGAATGGGGTACGGGATTTTTAACAGTGAAGTGTTCAACTCAACAGTTGTGCACTTGCAAGTGTTCAACTGCCCCGTGCAACACCATGCTTGTTGAGCACTTGCAATGCAAGTGCGCAATAACTGGCGCGTTAAACACGTGAAATTGCACGATTGACGACTACGCATTTGCACGTGCTAGGCTGGAAGCTGCACACGTACAAGTGTTGAGCAGTTGAACACTTGGTTCAACAGTGTCGTTGGATGGACAGGGATTAGGCACACTTATGTTGATCGACCAGCAGCATCGTCCAGTCGATAAAGTCGATCGTACACACGCATCCAGCGCGCACACACACACAGATCAACTATCCAAATATGTGCTCGGAGCAGACGTGCCGGGCCTGGAGTGTCGCCGGCCGGCCGGCCGGCTCTGGCGGTGGCTAGACGAAAAGGTGATAAGGTTCTGGGAATAAGCTTTTGAGAATAACAGTAACCACCAAAAGCATGCAGCAGACAGCGGTCGCGTCGTGGAAGCTGCTGGGGAGAATTATTTCACCATGATGGACACCATGTGATCGTGATGATCGTAAAGGCAAGGCGATCAGGGAGACGCAGTGATGCGTAGACAAGGATACGACACCTTCACTGTGGTCAAAGGTATTCGCGACGACTGCGGCGTAGAAGACAGTGCTAAACACTTTTGGCCACTTTTTCTTGAGACAAAAGATTGCAATAACACGTTGGATAGGTACTTTCAGGTGGCCAAAAATAACGACATATGCAGATTATTTCAATAAGCATCTGAAAGTGTTCAACGCTTTTCAGTGTGTGTCACACTTTTAATTACAGAGTAAGGTAGGGATGAAAGGTGCAAGAAGCGCAAGTCATGGATCGAGATGGAAAGAGAGAGAAGAGAGAGAGAGAGAGAGAGACAGAGTGAGAGAGACAGAAAGAGAGAGAGAGAGAGAGAGAGAGAGAGAGAGAGAGAGAGAGAGAGAGAGAGGGGGGGGGGGAGGAGGAAGAGGGGGTAGGGGTAGGAAGAGCAGGGGAGCAGGGGTTCGTGTAGGCGGGACGATACCGCAAGAATTTTGGCCGCCAATTCATACTGCTCGGGGCTTGCCAATAGCCGCACCGTTCCACAACATCTCTCTCCCTCTCTCTCTCTCTCTCTCTCTCTCTCTCTCCCTCTCTCTTTCTCTCTTTCTCGCTTTCCCAAGTTGAGAGCCCATTGCACGGACGCCACAGCGCCGCCGCCGTGTACACCGAGACGTTGAGATTGAGTTTGAAAAACTTTGAAAAACGCGCCCAAAGTATTTGAAAGTATTTGCCAAGCGAGCGAAACACAGGCGGACGGGAAGTAAGGGGGGGGGGAGTGTCGGAAGTGCATCGCTCTGTCCTCTTCGCACTAACGGACTGGGCCGGGGAGGGTTGGCACGAGCGAGCAGGTGCGAGAGAGACAGACAGGTGCAAGTAGTTTGTTTACCTCGCGAAGCGCGCCGCGCGAGGAGGGAGAGAGAGGGGGGGGGGGGGGGAGACAGACAGACCGAGAAAGAGAGATACGTGGAGGGGGAGTAACGGAGGATAGCCAGGCCAACGAACGAGCAAGGACATCAAAGTTATTGGCTGGATATGACGACGAGCGCGCTGAAAGCAGAAGCAGCATTCCAACGATGCGTTGTTTGCGTCGCGTTGAAGAAGGAAAGGCGAAAACATGCCGTTGATTTTGTATACGGTAGTTTACGACACTATGGAAACCTGAACGCCGTACGCCGTACACTTGTACACTTTCTACACTTTTAAACCAAGTGTTCAACATCTTAACACTTGTATGCGTGCAGCTTCCAGCCTAGTACGCGCAAGTGTGCAACTAAGCACCCGTGAAACCTGGGTTGTATGCAATGCGTATATGATTTGTATAAAATAGTTGTATGGGCACATACGTAATGCATACGCTCCGTACGTACATATACAATTATGTATTAAAAACTGTATGCAAGGAGGTGAAGTCTCACTTACAAAACACATGCATTCCGTATGCACAAGAAATCGTATGGAAACGTGTATACTGTGAAGCGCGGTTGACATACGAACTTGTATGTGATTGGAAGTGCCAGCATACAGCCTGCGTACGAGGGCGTACGCCAACATATGAACTCGTATGCTGCATACAAGCCTTCGTATGCAGTCTGTATACATTGATGTATACAGGTACGACGGTACATGCAATCACGTATGTGCCAGCGAGTGTTAGCATACAGCATGCGTACGGTACCGTACGCGAACACTACAAACATATTAATAACTTGTAGACTAAAATCGAAAGTGTTCAACTGCCAAAACCTTACAAGTGTTGAACATAACGTTAGCTAAAACAAGCCATATTTTATACGAGACGAAAGTGTCCAACACTTCTGTTGCACACATTCTAATGGCGAACACATTAGTTCAAGACATGATGCCCCATACATATGAAGGACATGAGCTTCTGACCTAAGCATGTTAAAGTGTTCAACACTGTTCAATACCTTTAAGTGTATGGCAGTTGAACACTTAAGTTTACGGTGTTAACCGCGGCGTGGCGCGTGATATGCCTTTGTAGCGAGTAACATAGTTCCCTGACCGAGGGTTGCCAGCGGAAGGTGTGGTCGAGTCCTCTGCGGTCAGGCACCCGGCTGTCGAGTGACTAGCGGATGGTAGAGCAAGTTCGCCAGCAGATCCCAGTGGTCTAGGGGATAGCGTGCTTGGTCCGCAATGCTGTGGTCCGAGGTTCAACTCCCGCGTGGTAAGGTATTTGGTAATGATAATTAATAGGTTTAGTATATAAATGAGTAGGGAAGGGGGTTACTGAGACGGGGCATATGTGTCAGAATTAAAAATTTGTTTTCCTTTTTGAGGTTGTGGAAGAGAAAAGCGAAAGCGGAATTTTGTTTGAATGAGCACATACACACCGTATGTGAAGGGCGTCCACATACAAATACGTACGACTTCGTATGGACATACGGAGTACGTACAGTGACCATACAGGTTGTATGTGTGCTAACCATACAACCCACATACAACGAATTGTATACATCTTGCATACAACCGAGGTTTCACGGGCAGTTGTGCAATTGCAAGTGTGAAACTCGCCAGTTGTACACTTGTAATCGTCCAACTCAACGGTTGTACACTTGCATGTGTTCAACACTATCCTTGTTGAACACTTGTAAGTGCACAACTGTTAAACACTTAGAAGTGTACAACTGGCGAGTTACACACGTGAAATCGCACAATTGCCGATCGCGCACTTGCACGTGCTCGGCTGGAAGTTGCACACATACAAGTGTTGAGCAGTTGAAGACTTGGCTTAAAAGTGTATTCGTGATCAAGGAAAAGAGTGAATTTTTCTCGGGATTTCACACACTTGAAGGTACATGCTGCGAATGGCAGTTTACACATGGCATTTACACGCTGAGGTTTTCAGTGTAGATTCGTTGGTGTAATGAACTCATTTTTAAATGGACTTTCTAAGCTGCTTGGAGCCGCCAGTAGACACTTGGGACACATACCTTTCAACCTTGAGCATGTGCGACAGCTCCATAGATGGACAGCTCTGCTAGGGCTCTGCCATTTGCGGGGAGAACGACGTCTTGAGCACCTAATCAAATTGTACTGCATTCACAGACACGGTAACTACACTGCACAGGCGAAAACAAAAACATGAGACGACGAGATTGCAAACGTGCTCATTGCGACTGGTCGGCGAGCAAAGCGACTCCACTCCTTGTTATTTGCTTGGTAAATTAAAATTGCACACACGATGTTCTCTTCCCGATGTGTACAATTATCCGCAGCATCCAGCTGGGCCCGGCGGCCTGGGCCAGACCCCCCGACAGACAGCCCTCGATAAAGATGACTACATCGTATGCAAAATGAGACGGCGACTGCAAATAAGCAGACCAAAGGAGTGCTAATCCCACCGCCGCGGCCTTCGGTCTTTTACAAGACATCACATATGCGCACACAAGTACGCACGCGAGCTGGACGTGTTCCCATTTCGTGAAAAAAAAATTCAGCGAGCTGAGAGCGGGCGCCTGTACTTTGGGCGATTGTATGTGCAATCAGACTAAAACACCCAATAAGCTATATTGACGCAGTACCGAAATTGGCCGTAGACGAAGTATGTAAGACGGTCGTCTATTTCTTGGAATGCATCGTTCGCACGGCATGCTTTTATTACAAACACGCCATGTCTTAACACGGTGAGTTCATCCTGAATGCATGGTGGACTTGGTTGGCATGGAAAACTTTTCTCAAAAATATCTTGGGATTCAACGAGTCTAGTTAAAAAGACGGACCTAGCCTACGTTTCCATCGACCGTCCTGTGTGCAGATTGAAAAAGATTCGTGAAGGTTTTGTATAATTTGGTCTGGAGATGCAATGCCTGGCAGTAAGGCCGGCGACTGCATCCCAAACGAAAGAATCAAATTATCGGATTTCGTATGCAAATGACGGGTTAGCCGGACGGCGCACCGCGCGCCCGGGCTAAACAGAGCAATTTCTGCAAGGCCTTTCGTTACTGGCAGCAGCTCTCTGCCTGCCCATACCGTAAATAATCGTTATTTGCAGGGAAGCTGTGCAGTAATAGGCGCGTCGGGGACACACACATACACACACGCACGCTAACACGCTATGGGCCCAGACGAGCGGCAGACAGCCTTGTCCGGATTGTCTGGGTCGGGGTCGGGGTCGAGCTGTGTCGCGTGGCGGGGTGGGGCGTGGCGTGGCGGGGCGTGGCGGGGCGTGGTGGGGCGTGCCGTGGCGGAGCGTGGCGTTGTGAGGAGGGGAGCGCGAGGTGGGAGGCACGGTGGGACCCAAGCGGGACCGCGCTCTCACTTGATTTCAAGACACATCGGCCGCATCAAGACAAGCGGCGTCGAGGGGGCAACCACTCCCCATCCTAGTGCACATTTCTACTGATTTCACAAGATTTCTCTTATATTTTGAGAGATTTCTCTGAGATATCATGAGATTTCACAAGATTTCTCCCAGATTTCATGAGATTTCACAAGATAACCATGAGATTTCATGAGATTTCTCAGTTAGATTTTCAAGGATTTCATCGAGATTTCCGATGATTTCATCGAGATTTCTGAGGATTTCATCGAGATTTCCGCAGGTTTGTACACAGGATTTCGCGAGTGGTTGCCCCCCTCGAGCGGCGTTTATCATTCTCACTAATTCTGACTTTGACTCTGACAGAGTCGCGGCCACCCAAATCACCTACCGCGGAAATGCGCAAACCCTGCCTCACGATGATGGAGAGAGCCGTATGGATATACTATAGTATAGTAGACTAGTCAGAATGAGTTACAATGCTGAACGCCGCTTGTCTTGATACGGCTATCGGCAAGCGGCGCACTAAAATGAAATTAGAAAACCGGACTGTCGCTAGAATGTAACGTGATGTTACTCTGGGCGTCCAGCATAGAAATATACAGTACTTAAATATTTTACAAAGCACACACATGGTCAAAAATTCACACGGCAGGTTCAAAACCTTCGCAGTCCTAAGTAATTTTAAAAGCAACAAATCATATTGATTTATTAGTTTACTTCTCAAGTGTCCTTCTCATCAAACAAAAGTTTGACCGAGTCGGCTTAGAAATTTGATGGAATTTCGAGAGCGTAGAGCGACAATGGGGGCTTTTGACGCCGACGTGTTCGGACGGCTCCAATTCCCCCTCCTATACACACACCCCCCACTCCGCTGTGAGGATTAAAAGAGTCAGACATTGAAAACTGGCCAGACAGCGAGGCTGAAAGTGACGGGCCGGGCCGGATCAGACCGGGATTCAGATATGAAAACATCATGAAAAGTCCGATGGCCGCAACGGCGTCCAGATAAGCGCTCCAAATAACAACTGCTGCACTCACACACGTACACAGACTCTCTCACACACCAACACACGCACACTCTCAAAAACTAAGTGAGATGCACCTATTTGACAGAACGCAAACCAGAAATATTTCCCTAGGCTTCACATTACGTGGGTAAAAGCAGTATGCGACTGACAAAGAAAGGTTTACGTTTGTTCGAGCGCCAAGTGAAAAGAAGTGGCGTTGCAGTGACTGTGCAGCACACTCCACGCGAAGACGTCATCGGAGACCCTGGATTTCTTCAGCCATCACCGGTGACCCTAGACTGCATACAGCTTCAGACGTCATCAATAAGTAAGAGTCTTTCAAGGCATGCCGCCAGAGCTTAGCTGCAGAAAAGTACGAAAGGGGTTGTAGGCCGAGTGAAATGGATCTAAATGTTAAGTGAAATTTACATTTGGCGACCCACAAAACAGAAAATATTCACTTACTTATCGTACTCTATCTGATATACAGCCGGATAAAAAGCAGAACTTGCTGCTGGTTGAACTCCCCTTTAGTCTATCCGACATTTTCCCGCACCTAAGTGTCCCGTGCCGGCCGGCCCTGCTGGAGACGCTAAGCTCCCCGGCCGTGCCCCATTCGACTGCGCTGAGCCGCGTGGACAGACGTCAGGGCTGCAGCAGCCGCACAGACATATTAGACTTGCAGATGGCCTTTCCCCCCTCCTCCCCCGTCAAGAGGTTGGTGGAGAGGACCCACTTACGCGACTCAAAAACGTCAACAATTGGCAGAACAATACTCGAGTGAGCTCCGACGGCGGATGATTCGGCGCGCAGGGGCGCATTGGCCTCCTGGGCAAGTATAACATCAAATGCACCAAGAATGTCTGCAGCTCGATCAGAGTCGAGAAATGATTTAAATCTTATTTGATCTTATTTGATACCAGATCATGATCGTAAACCTTGAACGCCTTAAGACTTGATCAAGGTGGAGACATTACGAAGTGCCCCATCCTTCAGTAATTATAAAAAGGCGTTATTATTCCTGACACTTTTAAACACGGGAGTGTGACCAGTTTGTGGTCATGGTCATGCGAGACAAAAGGTGTGAACAGTGTGAACAGTGTGAACAGTATGAACAGTGTGAACAGTGGGATGAATGGATCAGGCTACTACTAGTCGTGCACCGCGGGGGAACGGGGGGGGGGGATAGAAGAAGCTAAGAGGAACTACCCATATCAAAGGCATAATGACAGAGAGAGGGAGAGAGAGAGAGAGAGAGAGAGAGAGAGAGAGAGATCCGTTATACACGCGTCACGGACCGTCATAACTTCTTAGAAAGAAGAGCGCTACTGGGCTGGGCCTGGTTTACCCGTCCGTGTGTAGAGGGGGCGGGGGCCAGGGAATTCCAGCGGCGCGGAGGGGCGGGCGGCAGTGCGTCAGGTAAGCCCTCGCGACGGGGCCTGAATTACACGAAATTCGTTGCGTCTGGTGTCGTTAAAGTTTCCTTCTCGCGAGTAGGGCGTGCAACACTGACTGATGTGTTGTGCAATACTGGCCACGCATGTCTCTAATTTCTCACCTTCACCTTCACTCTGAACAAAAAAACAAAAGGCGAAGACATTTTTATACCAATTTACACATTATCGGGTGACGATTTCCAACATGAACATGCCTAGAATTGTTATTTATCGAGCACCGGAAACCCAAGTGTGTGAATGTCACACTTGTAGGTGTGCGAGCATCCATTCGTACACTTGGCTTGTCAAACGTACGAATTTCCTAGGGAAATTCACACGTTTGAGCGGCCAAGTGTGCGAATAACCAAGAATTTAAATACGGAGACGGCAGATACATAGATGCAATGCAAGCATTCACCAGAGATGCAAAATGTCTATGGCCGATAGAAACCAACGACGGCGCAGACGTTGTTTCTTCGGCGACGCCGGAATAGAACCCCGTGCACCGCACATAATGGACTCCAATACAAGCTTCCATATACACTACTTGTGCTCCCATTATTGCTGGGTCATGCGCCCCCCCCCTCCCCCCCCCCCCCCTGCGGCGGCCAAAAGACAAAAACCACACGGACTGGCAGCGGCTAGAGAGTCACAGGGCCGTGGGATTTTAATAACGGTGGCGCGTTGTAGCGTATACCGCCGTACCGCGCATGTGAGGAAGGTAATAATATTTAAATATTTCGCTATATCGCTTTCCGAGCAGCAGAGGCCGGCCCCGCCCCGGTGACTGCGGCGGCAGAGAGAGAGAGAGAGAGAGAGAGAGAGAGAGAGAGAGAGGGAGAGACAGAGAGAGGGAGAGAGACAGATGGGAAGGTGGAAAAAAAAACGAATACAAAACAGGGCAGTCATGCACCTCTCGAAAAGGTTAGTAGCAGCGAGGTGGTGATTCCGGCCGCAATGAAATAAAATCAAAAGAAAACAGGAATCGATAATAAAACGATGACCTCGTTTTGCGAACGGCTTCGAAGATTTCTTGGTGATGTCCGCCGCTGGCTGCGGCCCCGATTTCCCGCCATATCGTATACTGATTTTTCACGCCTGCATTGGACTCTCTCTCTCTCTCTCTCTCTCTCTCTCTCTCTCTCTCTCTCTCTCTCTCATCCTAGCAACCCTTAACCCACCTAAATAAAAATCCCGGTCTGTAATGCCCGCCCACCGCGCGCCCCCACGCCCCGGGAGCCCCAGGAGCCCCCAGGTCGTACCGTCCGTACCTCGATCAATTCCTTTTTATTATGCTTCTATTGCGCACTTCGCGATTCCCGGAATGGCGGGGCCGAGCTAGAAGTAAGAAGGAGGATGGGAAAGGAGGAGCGGAAAGGAGAGAGAGAGAGAGAGAGAGAGAGAGAGAGAGAGAGAGAGAGAGAGAGAGAGAGAGAGAGAGAGAGAGACGGGCGGACGGGCAAAAGGGGAGGGGGAGGAAATTGGCGGGAACGATGGCGAGAAAGTTTTTTATCTGAACTGCAGGGCGCGCGGCTCGGCTGCACGGCTCGCCATAACGCGGGAGAGGAACTCACCATCGGTACACCGCGGGAGAGAGAGGGAGAGGGAGAGAGAGAGAGAGAGAGAGAGAGAGAGAGAGAGAGAGAGAGGGGGAGAGAGAGAGAGAGAGAGAGAGAGAGAGAGAGTACTTAGCAGCATCGCCCAACTGCAGACTGTTTCAACGAGTAGGACCATTGGGAATGGCAGGCTTGCAGAACTTTAAATCTCACACATTGGCTCTTTTTGTTAAAAAAAAAGAAAAGAAACCAGAAACTTAGAGGTGTTTCCACTCTAAACTCCGGGGTGACGCGCGTCTTGGTCGGATTCCTCGTAAAATATCTTTTTGAACGAGCGTACCTGTTCTAGGGTTCCAAGTTCAAATACAACACTTGAATGAATGCAGCTGACTGAAGCTAAGAAATCATAGTCCAGCTCGGAACCCTATAACATGTAGCTGGACGATGGCTCCTTGGAAAGAAAATTTTACGAGGAATCCGATGGTGTCACTTCGAAACTTAAAGAGCGTGCTGAAAAAATCCTTGCAAAAAATCTGCTACACGACGCGCGTCATCCCCAGGTTCACAGTGTACTTGGTGTAAAAATGAATTTCACCTAGTCAACCATTTTTTACCTCCGTGGCACAGTCGGCATTTAGGAAGAAAGAAACTGATGCGACTCGCGAGGCCGGGCCGGGCCGGTCGGGGGAAGAGGCGTTGAAATTCGCCCCCCGCGCCCCGGAACCTTCATTTGGAATGAATTAAAGATGGAATAAGAGAACAATAAGTAAAGGCTGTAATTAAATCTCCGTTGGGAATGGAAATTTGAAATGGCATTAGGAGTCCGAAGTGCGCCGAAGGAGAGGGGGGTCTGAAAAGTGGGGGAGGGGGAGCAATGGAAAATGTTGATAAAGCAGAGGATTTGCAGCGCGGGACTCGAGAAAGGCCAACTCGAGCGATCGATTCTGTTCGAGAGTGGAGCCGAGCCAGCGGCCAGGGGTCCCACTAGGGGGCGCCACCAGACAGGTGCGGAGCGCAAGGGTCAGGGCTGCTCATAAGAAGCCTACACGACCACGCTGTTTCAAGCGAATTTAGTTGGATATGATCACTAAGTGGTCACGCTCTCTTGTAAAATCATAGGGCACCGCAAATGCAAGGTACACTGTCTCATATCTAAAAAGAGCGAGATTTGTCCCATTGCTCTATTTTAGACATAACTTATACGAGCTGTGCTCTTATTGAGTGGGCTTCTAAAATAAAAGTCTGGTCCACTTATCATTACTCAAGTAGAGAGTGAGATTTTTACTCTACTACACTAATACGGCTAAAACATCGAACGTCACCGTTAGAAAAGAACCATTTTTTCTGTCGAAGTCACTCACTCTGGACAGTGAGATATCTTTCTCCGCCACTTCCAGTGGGCTGAGAATGCCCTCCACCATAGATATGTAACGAAGAAAAAGTTATCGGAACTAAAATAATTTTGGTAATGTGTTCATTCTGACAACTTATTTGTTTATATATTTTTTGGTAAAAAAAAAAAAAAAAAAAAGGCCTACAATCATAACTTTTAGTGACATTGAAGCACTTAAAGTGTGACATTTACGCCACCCAAGAAGTTTGCATACCGAAAACTGTTGTTAAAATAGCGCCTTTTACGCACCACTCAGTTCGGTTTCAAGTCGAAATAGCCTTTGGACGGAACATGTGCTTCCATTTTTCAGCAACGGCTGCCGTATTCCCCCCGCCCCCCGCGGCTCCACGGCATGGGCACACCTGGCGGCCGCGCGCCTGATTCCCATGTCGAGTGCCCCGCTGAAGTGCCATGATTTATGCATTACAGAAAAGTATTCTTACAAGTGTCTCCCTCCCTCTCCCTTCCACCGATCTCTCCCTCTCTCCCTCTCCCCCCACCCCTCTCCCTCCCTTCCCGCGGCCCAAGAGCCAGCCCGCGAGAGCTCAGCGAGCCTGGAAACTGATTCGCAGAAAGTTTAAAGAGATATTATTCACTTTAAGATAAGCAGGAGCGGCGTTGCCGTTTGCACTGCTCGCTCTTGCCTCTCTCTCTCTCTCTCTCTCTCTCTCTCTCTCTCTCTCTCTCTCTCTGAGGTCGCATGACGGCAGAGGCATGACTGGTAGGAGTAACACTTGGATGTTGTGGCAAACTCACAATCGATCAAAACACAGACAAACGTATGTTATAATTTCGAAAAAAAAAATGTATTGCACTGTTAAAAAATTACTGTATTTTACAACTGTTAGTATGGTGATTTTTGAGCTGATATATACTGTGATCCTTGCTTTGGGCGCAAACGTCAATTTAAAGCTGCAGTTGTAAAATTAAAATGTATGTACCTAAATTAATCCATCAAACTTTTGACATGAAAAGTCAAAGTTCGCAAAATTTACTTCAAGAAAATGGAATTAAGGAAGTTGCACACTTATCAGTTGACCTCGGTTTACCTAAAAAGCCAAATGTACTTCAAAAATATAGAATTAAGGCAGTTTCGGACTGCTGAGGGAGGAGCAATCATTTTACAACTAACGCTTCCAATTAACAACCCTGGCGTGAGATTAGAGTTGCAAGTTGGTTGTAGCTTGTCCGTTTCCGAACAGGTTGTAAAAAATAAAATATAGTTTATACAGAGTGGCCACATTTGACTGCAATTTCAGTGAAAATCTTCCACATTTGGCTGCAATATATGTGCAAATCTTCCACCTTCCTGTACACGCATGCGCTCTTCTCCGAACCTAAAGCTGATAAATGAACACGTGAGGGGGGTGTACTTATGCACATACAGGGGTGTTAGTCAAAACACTTCCAGGGAGCACCGAGGCCGTGAGGTGGATTCTTTTAGCGCGCACGTCAGAGATACGGTTGTGTGTGCGTGTGTGTGTGTGCGCGCGCTCGCGCAAAACGAGGTACAGGTGGGGGGCCGGGGAACTACCTGCTCGTTTCCTTTCGCGGACTAATTTGAGCTGTCCGCCTGGCCCGCCGGCACCGGATTTGGCCCCCCTGTCCAAACCTGGCGCGCCTTCCCGCGTCGTTTGACGCGCGCATATTTGAACAGTCCCGCGCAGCGACGTCGTGACCCGATTCGGGAACCCCACCCTCCACGACCCCGTGCCTAAAAATTAGAAATAACAAGAGTCCGCCATTATTATGAGCGGTCCTCTAAGCAGGTCGAAGAGACGCGGAGCGCGACGTTTGTAGTCAAATATTGACCGACTAGAGGCCCGTTTTAGAAGCGCGGGTTGTTAGGGGCTTTGTTGACACATGATTTGACCTCGTTCGGCCCGGCTGGCTGGCCGCGGACTGGTCGCATGCTGGCCCGCCCGCAGCGGCTGCACTTGAAGAGTAACAACTCTGTATTGTAGAGTGCAAGAAACAAGTTGGTTGCAAATCTACACTGTTCAACCAAGTGTTCAACTGCTCAACACTTGTAGGTGTACAACTTCCAGCCTAGCACGCGCAAGTGTGTAACTCGGTAGTTGTGCAATTGCAAATGTCAAAATCGCCTGTTGTACACTTGTGAGTGTTCAACTGCCCCGTGCAACACTATCATTATTGCACACTTGCAAGTGCACAACTGTTGAGTTGAACACTTACAAGTGTACAACTGGCGAGTTTGACACTTGTGATTGCACAACTGCACACTTGCGCGTACTAGGCTCGAAGTTGCACACATACATGAGTTGAGCGGTTGGATACTTGCATGGTTTCTTGTTTAACAGTGTACGACTATTTTTCACAATGTACAAGTGAGTGAAAAACATGTCACGCACTCCAACTAGTAAAAAAATATCCTCACTCATCTCCAACTGCGCGACATCCGCACGCACTTGGATGTCCGCAGTGTGAGTTTGAGAGATCTTAATAACCCCTTTGAATGGTGTGCGTCGGGGCGAGAGCTAGCGTAAGCGTGGATGGGGCCACGACCAAGTACACCGCCACCCCACCCCACCCCACCCCCCACCCCACCCCGCCCCGCCCCGCCCCACCCCACCCGCTGCACCTCACGTCCCCCGAACTGATGGCACACTCTGATACCGAACCGAAACTGACCTACCGCTTGGTACAGTAGCGCATCGGCCCACCACCACGTCTCGGCCCGACGGGGAAGGTCTGTACTTCCGCCCAGCACAGCCAAGCAGCGCGCGGAGCAAGCGTGGCGTACAGTAGCTGAAATAATGAGACAGCCATAGGAAGTCATGCGCCGAGCATAGCGAGACACACATATTGTTTTTTTTCTGTCTTGTTAAAAATGTATATTTCAGCACCTTACGGCTTGTTACACCAAGCGCTCATCGCAGGATGTGAAGTAGAGTCTGTACTAAGTACAGTACACTCAGAGTTAAGATTTTCTTTCATACAAAGCAGTACACTTCCTTTCCCGCCCCTTTCCCTCCAAAAAATTCTGTACATAACATAAAACGTTAAGATGCCTTTTTGCTAAAAATTCAAGTTTGCGAAATTTTCAAAACTATTTTTCATTTTTTTTTTTTTTTTACGCTTGCAGGTGTGCAATAACATCTTTATTCGAATGCATTCCTCCGCGAGATCTATACAGGCGCAGGTTGTATATCCTAGGATATAGGAAGGATTACAGTGCAGCGCGACTGCAGCGCGGCTCTGTGAACGGGTCGGAAGGATTACCCCGATAACGGAACCGATAAGATAACCCGATCAGCGGCGCGACGAAATCAGAACACTAGGAAGAGGCGTTGTCACAACGGAAAATTCAAATACGGTTCCTTTAAACTTAAAAGATTTACAAGCGTAATTTTAATTTTGCTGGGACAATGGGAAAACCAACGTGACATGCGTGACACGTAAAATAAGTAGTAAGGTCCTGGGGAAGTTACATGTATGGTGTGACCGTAGTTTTGGTGACGTTTGGGATGACACTTCCTTCGTGTATTGCCTGATACCCTGGAGCTGGCGTCGCAAACACACGGTATGAAATAAATTGAGGCCGCAGTATGCGGTGTGACACTGGTGTGACAGACACTTGACGCATGTCACGGTTTCCAGATTTACCGATACGGGTGGCTGACAGGATATTGCCGCTGAGGAATGAGAGAACGTAAGGAAGCCCGGTGGGTCGTCCCGTTGAGACAATTATCGACCACCGAAACTTCAATCCGCTATTCGCGTTCCACTCGCCACACTGTCTATACACCGCGATAGAAAGCGCCGCCCTACCCTGCCGTGCACTCAAGCGTAGGAATACGGTCAGAGCACGATCAGCGGAAAAACAGCCGCACCACGTAACAATACGGAAAAAAGTAGGAAAGGGGAATAACAATAAGAAAATATTGCAGTACGGTTACTACTGCGAGGAGGGTAAAGACAATATAAAGGTGTAAGCGCGAAGCGGAGTTACATATGAACAGAGAGCATGGGCATGGGCATGTTTGAACTTGAGCATGAACAAGGGGTACACGGTGTGGCGATAAAAGAAGGGGTTAATGTGAAGCGCAATCTGGACCAGGGTAGGCCACCCGGCGGGCACCTCTGCGTAACAGGACGGCCCACCTTCCAGGCGCCCGCCTGCAGGGTAGGCCACCCGGCGGGCACCTCTGCGTAACAGGACGGCCCACCATCCAGGCGCCCGCCTGCAGGGTAGGCCACCCGGCGGGCACCTCTGCGTAACAGGACGGCCCACCTTCCAGGCGCCCGCCTGCGGGGTAGGCCACCCGGCGGGCACCTCTGCATAACAGGATGGCCCACCTTCCAGGCGCCCACCCCGCAGGGTAGGCCACCCGGCGGGCACATCTGCGTAACAGGACGGCCCACCATCCAGGCGCCCACCCCGCAGGGTAGGCCACCCGGCGGGCACATCTACGTAACAGGACGGCACACCTTCCAGGTGCCCGCCTGCAGGGTAGGCCACCCGGCGGGCACATCTACGTAACAGGACGGCACACCTTCCAGGTGCCCGCCTGCAGGGTAGGCCACCCGGCGGGCACATCTGCGTAACAGGACGGCCCACCATCCAGGCGCCCACCCCACAGGGTAGGCCACCCGGCGGGCACCGCTGCGCGCTGGGTCGGTCTACCTGCCAGGAGCCCCCTTACCTCTCTGCTGCAGGCCCGAGTCCTCGCCGCGGATGATCCTGAGGATGGTCCTGCTGACCAGGTCGGTGGCCTCGGCGTTGGCGCGCAGGGCGGCCCACTTGAGGTCGGCCCACTTCTTGCGCACGTCCCGGTGCTGGCGGCGCACGGGCGCCACGGCCGACACGCACGCCGCCACGTGGTCCCACGCCTGCTCGATGGACTGCAGCCCGCGCCGCGCTGCAACCGATCGCATTTTATTTTTAAAAAATGTATTTAGTCCTCACGTACATCACTGTGAAAAATATCTTCGTAAATTTTCTACATATTTTATAATCACGATTTACAAAACATGTTGTAAATTTACGACCGCCCATTCTTGCTCGTCAATGAATTCTAAGTTGATACAAAGTACTTGTAATTTTACAATTTCAAGTTGTAATTTTACATTTTCATGAAAAATTTTCCTGTAAACTCTACAAGTTGTAATTTTACATTTTCATGAAAAATTTTCCTGTAAACTCTACAAGTATTTAACACAGTGATTGCAAATGCGCGCGTGATGGAACACACCGATGTTGTGGTCCCTGCCGATGCCGAGGAGCGGGCCGCGCAGCTTCTCCACCTCCTCCAGCAGGACGCGCACCTCCCGCTTGGAGAAGTTCACCTTCCGACGTCGCGCCACCACCACCTCCTCCATGGTGCACTGCAAACAATCGTGCAAAGAAAAAATCAACACTCTGAAGAATAGTCGTAGGTATACGGGAAAATTTTCCACGAAGTGCAGTTGTAAAATTACAATTGCAAATCGTAAAATTACAAGCACGGCATACCGGCTTGAAATTTATTCACGAGAAAAAAAGGTCCGTCGTAAATTTACAACATATTTCGTGTAATGTACAAAATTTGTCGTAAGATAAGCACATTGCTCTAGTTTTAAAATGTATGATCACGATTTAAAAACATTTTTTTACGCACTAACTGCACACTAAACCCTTACGCACGATTTTATACAGCCAAAGTTATGCACAAAATTTTATGCATACCTACGCACACATTGTAAACAATTATGCACAAATTTGTGCATAAGGGGTTGAGTTGAGCATATAGTTATGCAGAAAAAAAATTTGCAAAGTTCTGGTTGCTTAAAATTCCGCAAGACTATGCACAACCAAGTGCACACTGTAAACGCTACTTTAAATGCCGAATTTTCGCATTCGTTTTTGAACACCAAATTTTGGCGTCCTTCTAAAGGAATGCCGATTTTTGGCCTTTTTTAACGCCAAAAATTGGAGTTCCTTTAAAGAACGCCAAATTTTGGCATTTTTTAAGGCCAAAACCCGGCTTCTTTTTAGAAGGACGCCAAAATTTGGCGTTCAAAAAAGGACGCCAATATTTTGCCATCAAAAGTTGCCACAGCGCTTACAGTGCATAAGGGTTTAGTGTGCACAGTAGCCCTGCAGGACCGCGAGCTGCCAGCCGAGAGCCGAGCCGAGCGCCGGAGATGAGGCAGGGCAGGGCCGGGCAGGGCCGGGCAGGCCCCGCCGCGGGCAATTAGTTCATTCTTGTGAAGAAACGCGACTTCTGCGGAAAAGCAGAGCCGCGCAACGGCAGAGCACCATTACATTTCCCCAGCAGTTTCTAATGTCTCTCTATGATAACGATAATGAAACGCTATATGACGCGCTATACGCTCCGGGGCCGAAACAGCCTCGTGCACCGCCAGCAGCTCTCCGGTACATAACTGCATTTTGTTTTGTTTTTGCGTGAGCAAACACCGAAAAGTTGAGTATTTCATTCGTTTCGTACACTGAATCCTAATAATGCATTTTGTTGTGCATAAACACGCAAGATTTTAAACAACCATAAAAGTATGCACAGTTTCATGCATAGCTATGAAAAATGTGCATAGTTATGTACAATTCGTACATAATTGTGCATAATTATGGTTGTTTAAAATTCTGAAATTTTATGCACAAAAAAATGCATAAATATTTAGTGTGCACACGGAGTTGCGCGAAAAAATTCTCGACTTCAAACTAAAGGCGCGTAAAAGTCTCTAAAATGTTTGTCTAACTCTAAAAAAATCAAGTTAACAAACATTTTTTTAAAAGAATTTTGGTAACGATATACAAATTAAAGCACATAAGTCTGAGCCCCGATTGTAGTAACTTAATCGGGTGACAACTGTGCCTGGACGGCGGAGCGTCAGTGGACACGGGAATTCCCCTTCAGGTGCGGACGGTACCACAGTCAGCACTCTCCCCCCTACTAACCTGTCTGACTCTGACTCACTCTCTCTCTCTCTCTCTCTCTCTCTCTCTCGTTCCCCCTACCCTTCTGAGCGAGTTCTTCTTCAAGAACACCCCCCTCCCTCCCCTCCCTCGCCGACGCACGCTATGCGTAAACTGGCGGATTAATCGTCCAATTGGTTCAATTAAGAGTGTCCCTCCTCTCTCCGGCGCGATCGCTGGGCAGTGCAGCCAACTCCTTGCTCTCTTTTCTTCCCCCTTCCCTCCCTCCGCCGCTGCTTCGCGCACGGTAAAAACAATGTCTGATTTTTGTTTTGATGAAAAAGGGAAAACTTGGAGAAACTTCTATAATTTTAAGGAACCTACTCCGATTTTGAGGACGTGTCCTCAGATTTCGAGCAAGTCTCCTCAAAAAAAGGGGGAATTTTCCTCAAGTTTTGAGGGGACATCCTCTAAATCTGAAGAGGTTCCCTCAAATTATGATGGGAAGTTCCTCAAAGTTTACCCCTTTCCCTCAAAAAGTCAGGCATTGTTTTCACCGTGCGGTGCGGTGGTGGCAGCCATGCTCGCTCTGCTCCGCATAGACAGACGTCATACTGCAGCACAGAGGAGAAACCCACCGTCTCGTCAGAAGCGGCACGGGGCGGGGCGGGGCGGGAGATGTGAAACGAGACGACATTTCCAAACACAACCGCATCAACGAGCTTGCAGCGGCCGCGATGGGCGGACGTGTGCAGAGAGCTCGGGAGAGGGGAGGCAGGGCATCCCCGAGAATTCTTCTCCTGAACGTCCTTCCTAGTGTCCACGCCGTCCTCCTTGTCACTGTCCTCGTCCTTCTCCGTGTTCTCCTCGTCCTCCTCCATGTTCTCGTCGTCCCATGTTGCTGTCGTTCTCAGTGACCTCGTTCTTCTCAATGTACTCCTCGTCCTCATCAGTGACCTCGTTCTTCTCAACGTACTCTTCGTCCTCCATCACAGTGTCTATTTCCTTCACAATGTCCTCCTATTCAGTTTCCTCGTCTTTCTCAATGTACTCCTCGTCCTCCGTATCAGTGTCTTCGTCCTTTCACAACGTCCTCCTCGTTCTCTTCTCCAGTGTCTTCGTCCTTCTCAATGCACTCCTCGTCTTTCTCAATGCACTTCTCGTCCTTCTCAATGCACTCCTCGTCCTTCTCAACGCACTCCTCGTCCTTCTCAAAGAACTCCTCGTCTTTCTCAATGCACTTCTCGTCCTTCTCAATGCACTCCTCGTCCTTCTCAATGCACTCCTCGTCCGTCTCAACGAACTCCTCGTCCTCGTCAATGTACCCCTCGTCCTCCATATCTCAGTGTCCTCGTCGTCCTCCATGTCCGAGTCCCTAACCTCCCCCGTGTCCCTCCTGACGGGCGGGTAGGCATATGATCCAGGGCGGCGCCACCGTACCGTCGACACACATCGCTCGCGGTCTGTCCGCCGCGCCGCGACTGAACAATGGGATATGGAAATGGCACGGCGGGCAGCCGTACAGTACCCGCCCGGCCCGCGCCACTTCTCCGAAAGTGGACGCCCGTCCCGTCCCGTCTCGGCCCGTGCACCTAACCTCACCGTACAGGGCGGGTAATTACACTGCCGAAACAATTATTTCCAGCGAGATATGCAAATGGAGTGTGCTCCCACATCAACACACGTGTCGGTTAGAGAGGCCAGAGGAAAAAGGGGGAGGGGGGGGGGGGTAGAGAGTAAAGTCTTTGCGGGTAGCGGGCGCACTGTCCAAAAACGGCGGGCGGTGCAGCGATACCCCACCCCGGCCGAGGCGCGCATGGAGTAGCGACAGCCCGGCGCGGCCCCCGCCCCGCCCGTCCGCTGGGTCTACAGCTGTACAGGTAGGTGCATGGCATGCAGACACCTTGGACCAGTGCAGTGAAAGACTCCCGGAGTACCAGGCTTGGACTGTCCGTCTAGCATAGTATGTATGAAAAAGTGTTTGTTAAGTGAGAGTACGTCAAAGGTGACTTTAGTTGAGTTCTGTTTTCTGTAGCATACGCCTTTACCGTGCTCTCATGATCAAGGGGAAAACTATTCTGAATTGAGGTAAACGAACCTCGTGAATTTTCTTATTTCTTTTTTTCAGTTTTTGCTTTGATTTTTTCCCGGAGCCTCGCCTCCAGAGCGGGGTCCTCCTCTCATGTCTACAGCCCCGGAGCCTCGCCTCCAGAGCGGAGTCCTCCTCTCTTGTCTACAGCCCCGGAGCCTCACCTCCAGGAGCGGGGTCCTCCTCTCATGTCTACAGCCCCGGAGCCTCACCTCCAGGAGCGGAGTCCTCCTCTCATGTCGACAGCCCAGCGGAGCCTCGCCTCCAGAGCGGACTCCTCCTCTCATGTCTACAGCCCAGCGGAGCCTCGCCTCCAGAGCGGGGTCCTCCTCTCATGTCTACAGCCCCGGAGCCTCGCCTCCAGAGCGGAGTCCTTCTCTCAGAGCTGTCACGCCCTGGCGCGCAGCTGCGTTGTTTACATCATTATGCGGTGAATGAGCCGTACCTTTGCCGTTGTACTACTTGGCCACACATCCACGAACCCGTTCCGCCGAGTACCTTCCACTATTTGGCGCCAAGGTGGATAGGGCGGCGTGTCCGCGAGAACATGGAGGGCAAGCCCGCGAGGGCGAAAACATTTAGGAAATTTGGTGTACATTACAAATGACGTGAATTTTTCTCATTTTTTCCTTAAAATTTTCTAAAGTTTTGTGCGAGGGGCCCACAACTCTGGAATTCAGGTGTACAAGGCCATGGAAATCTTTGGAAATCTTATTGAAATCAGTGAAATCTTTGAAATCAGTTGAATTCTCTTGAATTCACACGAATTCCGTTGAAATCACTTGAAATCTGTTGAAATCACTTTGAATTCACACGAAATCACCTTGAATTCACATGAAATCACATTGAATTCACATGAAATCACATTGAATTCACATGAAATCACATTTTAAAAGCGTCTCGGGAAACTCACTCAAATCGGTGTGGGGAGAGGAAGGGGGGGGGGCGATGTGCACTAACAGCTGTTCGGCGAGCGGAGGGGGGGGGGGGGGTCGGTCAGAGGTGTTGGCTTGTTTGGGCGTGTTGGTCCATGGTTGGTCTGTTCGGCAGTTCCTTTATGCTCCTTGCTTCGCACACCCGATACTTCGGCAAGTAATTTGTACATCTTTTCGTGCATCTATATATACTCTGTTTGTTACATACATTTTAGTCGGTTTTAGTTAACTTGAAAAATAGTTATCCTGATCAAAAGTCATGACATGCGCCTGCATATGTACAAATTATTTTCATTGCTTGAGATTTTTTAAGATTTTTACATACTTTCATAACAGATTGAGATTCCTATTTATTCTTTAAGCTTAGTACCATTTCAATAAAAGTACTCAATGTACATACAATTTCTTTTTGTTTAAATTCTTGCCATTGGAGGTATAAATAATAGTCCTATGCAAATCAACTTCCACAAATCTGGTTTATGAGGGAATATTAATTTATTAACTGGAGCAATAAAACATAGTGAAAGTGCTAGACAACTAAGATTCTTCAAAATACCTCCTTACGGCAAAGTTCAAGTAAAATTCTCAAAATCGTGCAAAAAATACTTGAAATCGTTGGAAATCTCACGAAATCAATGGAAATCATATGAATTCGGTAGACATTTAACTGAAATCAATGGAAATCATGTGAAATCAATGGAAATCACTTGAAATCATGTGAAATCTCGCGAAATCAGTGAATTCACTTGAAATCTTTGAAATCCGTGGAAATCACCTGAAATCATGTGAAATCTTTGAAATCCGGAAATCAGGTGTACAAAATATTTCGGAGTTGTGGGCCCCTCGGTTTTGTGTTGTGTTTTTTTAGAAGAATTTTACCAAATGTTTCAGAACGTTTCGAATTGGTCTGAAAAATTTAGAGTGGTTAAACAGCCGGCAAACAGCCGGTAGGAAAGTTTGGAGCAGGGCTGAGAAACCGTACTGACAGGTTCTATACCTGCCCCCGAGAGATGCCTATATCTAGCTCTAGCTCTTCGACGGGGTCAGTACCAAACTTGGTCCCAGACTCGACTCGGACCGACATTGACGATATTTGCGACGCTTTTCAGCCAGAAATGAACCCTCGAAGTTTTTAATTGAATCGATGGCTTTTTTTCCCTCTAAATCGCTGTTGAACATTCGAAACGATATCGAAACGACGTCGGTTTGACGTTCGGCATCTATTCGACGTCAATTTTGAGGGGGGAAAAACGTCGATTTGACTAAAAATTTCGACCTTGAAATCCATTTTGAGGGTCCATTTCTGGCTGGCCTTGCTACCTCTTGAAAAGTCATGAGGTTTCAATAGCAATAGAATTCAAGAAAAAAATATGTTATGTTAATGTACCATTTTTGTCCATGATTATGAACAGAAGTTCACGACCTGAATTGTGTACAAAACGAAGCGTTATTTACGTTTCAATCCGTTCCATAAAACTCCGTTGCGATTGTAACGTAACGCCAATAGAAACGAACGAAAAAGAAAAGACAATTAAAATTGCAATTTCAATACTTTTTTTTTTTTTTTTTTTTTTTTGCGGTTTCTAAAACTAGCCAGTGTTTTCTCAAGGAAAACGCCTTAAGAAACCCGGAAACGCTCCAATAACGCCGTGGAATTGCCTTTTTAATTTTCGTTTTGGTGCGTTTCTATTTGCGTTACGTTTCGTTACGGCGCCCCGACCAGCTCAAAGACCACATAGGTTAAGAACCCTCTCGCTTTTACTTCTCGTCCGGACACATTTGCAAACGTAAAGCGCGCCCCAAGCGTCGTGTCTCATTTACAGGGAACTAGATCATAACGTGTCAACAAACACTATGCAAATGTCCCTGGAAACACGACGCGCCGCGCCTGCAATGCTAAGCCCGGGCCTGTCGTGACGTTCCAGGCCATTGGGCGTCCTCCTGGACTTCCCTCTGCCCCGTATGCATTCTGCCGAACGTCTGACCCGCACCGCCGCATCGACAATATCGCAACAAGAATTTTTCCACGATATCGCTTCGATATCGATTTTCACGTTTTCAGCGAAACGAAAGAGAAGGTCTACTACAAGCAATGTATTTTATTTTTCGAGGGGGGATTCACACCGGAAAATCTTGTACAGACTACTCGGTATTACACGGTATTACACCTGTATTACACACAAGATTTTATAACTCTAAAGCACATTCACGTGTTTTTCGGTATTACCTTACGTGTATTACGGCGTACTACATGGATCAGGATCAGGTGCACAGTGTATTACGGAAGTGAATTCCCCTTCGTTTTTTCTTTTAATTTTTTTTTTTTTTTTTTTTTTTGGGCTCTAGTGAGGCGTTCATTTGACGCCGCGAACGGGCACGAGCGGGAAAAGAACTCCTCCGATTTGAATGACAAGACAAAAATAATGTGCAACCAGACCGGAAGCGGCCCGCCCACCAACTAGCAACCCCGCCCCGCCCAGCCCCGCCCCACCTGCTCCCGTCTCTCTCGCACAGTGCCAGTGCCCGCGCTGCTGCCAACTGCTCCCTCGTGCCGGGGACATAGAATACAAAGCAGGACCGGGAAAGGATACCCGTAATGCTGTGCAGAAATTAAAATCGCGTTCGCCTCGCCGCGGGGTAGGGCACCTCCGTGCGGGGACACCTCGCGGGGGGACTTCCCTCCAAGCGCGGATCCAAGGGGGAGGGGGTGGGTGCACACTAAACCCTTATGCACTTTGTTGTGCATAAGCCTTGCAGGATTTTACGCAACCATAACTATGCACATTTTTTTCTCCATAACTATGCTTAACTCTGTCCCTTATGCACAAATTTGTGCATAATTATGTACAATGTGTGCATAGTTATGCATAAAAATTTGTGCATAACTATGGTTGTATAAAATCGTGCATAACGGTGCAAAAATCATGCATAAGGGTTTAGTGTGTGGCAGAGGGTCAATCCCCCCCCCCCCCTCCCAATGGCACCTAGATGGCCGCCTGAAAGGTAGGCAAAAGGACATACTTTGCCCCTGTAAGTAGGTGAAAAGTGCTACTTTGCCGCTCCCAAAGACAGCCTCTGGATCCGCCACTGCTTCCCTCACAGAAAGGACCATGAAGTAAGGAAATGAGAGGTAAAACTCCCGTCCTAAGGGAAAGGACCGCGCGCGGGCGGGTAACAAGCAAAGCACACAAACTGGAGGGGTGCAACCAGAAATCATGTAACACATGCCTTTACCATAAAGTCTAATAATACAATGAAAGAAGTACGTCAATCATGTACCTCACCAGTCCATGCCAACACCGACTGTATCACTGCAGTACTTTGGTACAATATTTTTGTCAGTGTCAGACGCAAACCGTTGGCAAGTCAGTGAAGTACACTTCAAAAATCAAAACTTTGGGTAGTGATCTACTTGTTCAGATAGAGTGACAGGGTGATAATAGAAATTAAATTAGAATGTCATACTATGAAGAAGACGGTCCCAGATGGAAGGGAAGGAAGAAAAGAGGCTTGTGTTACAGTGTAGACAGAGTTTCTGTGGGTATTATTAGTGTATTTAAACTTAAAATTATTAGTGTATTTAAACTTAAAATTATCACACGATCTGAATGGTTAGTCAAATAATGCTATCCCTGCTTCCATATATTAAGAAAACACTAGATAAAGGACAGGAAACATATTTGTTTCAAATTTTATTCTGTTTTCAAAAAAAAAAAATTTAAGAGAAATTGGCCTTATACAATATATACAGTATTAACTTAAATGTCCTCTATCTTGTTTTAATAAGTTTGGAAAAGAGTGTTAGTTTGAGAGACCAGTATGCTGGGTTAATTCAAAACATACCACTTATGTCATTGATAGAATATGCGGTAAGCTTCAATGCTTCTTCCAACAGTCATCAGAGACGGGTTGTATAGCTGCTCTCACTGAAACACAACACAAAATTAGAAATAAATATGTTGTCAAAAACTCTGAGTAAAATCATCATAACTTGTGAGTCAAATATATGCTTATCTAACAAATTTTGAATTTTGCTCCTTGAGGGTATGTTACTGTATAACAATTGAAACCTGAATCCCTATAACCTCACCGGTTTCGTAAAGTAACGAGAGACTAAAATCTGACAATGTCATTGCTCATTTAGACTTGGAATTTAGATGGTGCTTTAATTCTGGTTTCCCATACTACTGCCACTGACCACTGACTAGGAACCACCAAAAACAACGGTAAAATATCAGCCCAACTTAAAAACCAGCAAGCGCACAAAGCCAGTCGGCAACTATCTCTAGCGTGTGGCGATGTACCATGATTCACTCCTATGCTTCAAATTTGTTTTCTGCAAGACTTACGTTTAGATTTAGAAGTTTGAACGACAATCAAACAAGTGTGTTTACGTTGCCTACTGACATCTCTTTCTCTCTCTCTCTCTCCCACTGTCCCATCTCTCTCGTTTTTTCTCTAGGCCTGCTATAAAATGTGTGTTTGAACTCCCGACCCCGACACTTCTACCACCTGTTGCTTCGTGGGAGATTTCAAGCCAGTTGAATATTAATACTGCTTGCGTCATACTGCTTGTTATTTTTTGAGAGATGACACACTTCGATAAGCAATTACTGTTCTCACTGAGGCTTAAACAAATGCAAATATTAACCAACTCTAGCCCTTGTTTTTGTCGCACAGTCACCACTGTTTATCACCTGGACACTTTGGCGCGAAATCGTGACAACAATCCAGCCCCCCCAACCACAACACTCCACTGCTCACGTTCAGCCCATCGCTCAGACTGCGGGCTGTAAACGGACTGACAGAAAACATGTCTGCCCAGAAGAATACCCTTTTTAACTATTTCGGCAAGTCCCCGGCGGGGAAGCCATCCCCGAGTGCGAGTTCAGCACCGGGGACCCCCAAGACATCCAAAGTGACAGATTCTCCTTCGGCAACTCCAAAGCGAGCCCTCGCTAGCGCGCGGGCGGGCGCCCAGGATAGCCCCAAAAGCTCCAAATCTGGTGAGGATCTTATTGCCATTACCCAGAACTGTCTCGAAATTCGTGTCCGAACACGGTATGCTTTAGGCTGGCAACTATTTTCCAGTTCGTCGCTTCAGTTTGTGTGCCAATCTTAACCTGTACATCTCATTGTAAATCTCATTTCTTTGTTTCATTTACATACTTCACTCCGGAAAAACTGTTTAAACGAATTTCTAATTGAAAAATTTAACTCAACATCCATGCCGTGCTGTAGCACAGATTTTCCTCATAAAGTATGTTCCCTCTGCGATGAAATTTGTTCTATAACAACCAAACATCTATTTAGTGTTCCTCGCTACACATTAGACTATTAAATTTCTGATCACCAACATAAAGTGAAAGGCCGTAAGTAGGATGATGTCTTAAGCTGTCACTCACTAAATTACGTTTCAAGCAAGCTCAACGAAGATTAATTTGGTTTTACCCTTTAAGTCTGGGTAGGTATGATCCATCATAGTGGGGCTTGCTACAATATTTGTAATCAGCTTAATGGGTATCTATCATGGGTTGTGGTCATTTGCATTTCTAATAAAACTCCAGTTATTAACCTACTGGTTTGGGTCCTTTGTTATTTAATGTGATGTTTTTTCTTATTTTCTTTCCAGTTGTCAGAGATCAGTTGTATGCTGCGAGTCCTAGAACACGAGTGCAACGTAAACTGCTTGATGCTGCAGTTTCGTCCTCCAGTGTCTATGAGCCCCACTTCTTGCGTAATGTTCTCAGTCCTCAAAACAAGAAAATTGGGCAATATTCAAGTCCTCAAAAAAATAAGGTGTGTAACTTTTGTCACGGAAAGATACAATATTTTCTCATAAATATCGTTCAAGTTAATGCTCCGTTTCCTGTTGGCTTCAAATTTCTTTCATTTTGCTTAATTTCAGGAAAATACCAAGAACGTTTTGCTATCTCCTGTATTCAAAGCTCTGAAAGATCACGAAGAATCATCAGTGAAAATTCATCATCCACCAGAAGATTTCATTACAAGTGGAGAGAGTTCATCTGCTAGTGAGGAAGTTGCAATTTCCCCCAGCAAATGTAGCCTTAGAAGACCTGTCAGAAATTTAAATAAGGAGTTTTTCAATTCTCCATCTAAAAGATCGAGTGATCTACCTGAAGGAAAGAAGATAAGGAACTGTGGTGATAATGAAAGCTCTGAAATTGTTGATGTTTATGCTGCTTTTGGACAGTATGTCGCTGCAGAAATGAGGCGTTTAAATTCTGAACGAGCTGTTCGTTTGCTGAAGCAGAAAATCATGAAGTCAATTTTAGAGGTACAGTCAGATTTAGATGTGGATTGCTAAACTATCCGTTGTACTCAATTAATTTTAGGCTTGAAAAATCTATGTGAATTGCATAGAAATGACAAAGCTATCTGTGTGTAAACTTGTGTGAGCATGTGCAATTTTCTTATTATTTTAATGTGCTTAAGCAGCATAGTATTGTCCTTTAACCACCTATAACGTATGGTTTTAAAATGTCAATCAGTGTGTGATAAGTGTTTCATAAGTGTGTGATATTTTACCAACAGATATTTTACAATACCAAAACAGTATTGTTTCAGTATAGTGAAGAATAAGTATTATATTCTAGATACCAGACCTGTTTTATGGTTCTTTGTTTCATGTTTAAGTTTTATGGATCTTTTTGAAACTTTTTGTATTGAACTGTGTAATTTTACCACTGTGTGCAATATGTGTGACTACTATCAGGAAAATTTGGTTTCCAAAGTTTTATATGTAGTATTACAAATATTTTTAATGATGTGAATAAATTATTAAAGCTACAACTTGTACATTCGATGCTCATGCATGTCCCCCTACATATGTTCTTCTTACATTTTATTTTAGCAACATTTCATAGGCACATGAAAATTGGCCGTAGTTGTGCTCTATGATAAATGTGTATTTCTTACCAATATAATGAAAATCTTTTTCTTCTGTTCTGTTTCAGAGTATAAACTTAAAGATGTTTTGTGGGCCAAACTTGATTCTTACCCGTGGTGGCCTAGTTTGGTCTGCAATGATCCAGATTCTGATAAGTTCCTTCGTGGTGCCAGTATCCATGTCCAATTTTTTGATGACCCTCCCACAAGATCCTGGGTGAAATTAAAGTTAGTTGTACTCTTAGCCTTTCTGCATATGAAAAATTTCCTCCTATATACAATTTATAAAACTTGTTTGAAATAGGATGGTGGAGAAGTATGGTGGCAGCTCAGGCAAACCTATCCCAACTTCACATGTGAAAGAGTGGCAGAAAGCTTGTGAGGATGCAGATAAAGCATTAAAAATGAGTGATTCAGAAAGGGAGGAGCTCATTGTCAATTTTTCTGAAATGGATGAGGATAAAGAAAATGCAAGTGATAATGACACATCTATGAGTAAGTAAGCTTTCAGTTTAAATTATTAATTTCTTTAAATTTGTCTTGTTTTTATTATTTATTTTAATCTTCTCTCTGTACAGATACAACTGATGAAGGCAGTAAGAAAGGTGGTGCTTTTCAACTTGACAGTGATGATTCAGAAGATGAATTTAAACCAAGTAAATAAGGACATTTATCCCAACTAATTCTTATTGACAAATAATTATTTATAGCATTAATCTTTTGTATTCGTTCATGATCAGAGGATGAAGATATGGAGAGTGCGTCAGATGATGACGGGTCTGAGGAAGACAATCCATCTGAAGAGGAGACATCTGAAACTGAGGAACCAGAGACACCTTCACCAGACAAGGTACTGTTTTGGACTTCAGTTATTCCTATTTGCAAGGTTCAGCTTTCTAATAAATTACTCCTTGCATCACTTTTTCCAGTCTAGAAAACGTAAAAGACCTGCTCAAGCATCCCACAAGGGGAATGCTGCTAAGAAAACTAATGGTGTTATGGGGCCTCCTCTAACACCTACTGTTAATCCTGCTGTCAAAACTCAGTTGGCCTCTTTCAGTGCTTCAAAGAATGTAAGTAGGTTATAAACTAAATTCTAATTCTGTAAACATTTATTAAAAAAAAAAAAAATATTCTGACTTTCTGCATGGATGTTGTAGAGCCCTGCCAGACCTAATGCAGAAAGTGCAATTAGCAGTAATGATTCATCTACTGGTGAAGGAGCTAATGGCTCTTGGACACATCTCAAGCTCGATTTCTTGAAACCAGAAAGAATTCGGGATGCAAATAAACATCGCCCAGATCACCCAGACTACAATCCTAGAACTCTCTTCGTGCCTGATGACTTTAAGCGCAATCAAACCCCAGCTATGCGTCAATGGTGGGAAATGAAGTCACAGCACTACGACTGTGTCTTATTCTTCAAAGTGGGCAAATTCTATGAGTTGTATCATATGGACGCGGTGATAGGATGCAATGAACTGGAGTTGATGTACATGAAAGGAGATTTTGCTCATTCAGGATTTCCAGAGAAAGCATATGGCCGCTTCTCAGCATCTCTCATTGACAAAGGATATAAAGTAGCCAGAGTAGAGCAAACTGAAACCCCTGATATGATGAATGAACGTTGTAAAACTAGTAAGATTTCATCTTTTAGCATAATACAGCTACAGTATATTCTTTATTTTAACAAGTTTTTTTAACATTTTGTTTCTCTTCTTTTAGTTCTGAAGCCAACAAAGTTTGACAAAGTTGTCAAGCGTGAGATATGTGCTGTGACTTCCCGTGGAACTCGAGTGTTTGGTGTACAAGATGGAGAGCCGATGGATATGGGTTCTACGAATTATCTCTTGGCTATTTGTGAGGAGGTAAATAAAACATCCTTTGTTTATTCTATTGTATTTGACATGACTTTGCCATAAATTTACCTAACTTTGTGGGAACCTTTTCAAGGAAGTAGATTCAAAGGTCTCATATGGAGTTTGCTTCATTGACACATCTATCGGTACATTCCACTTGGGTCAGTTCACTGATGATCGTCATTGCTCACGCCTTCTAATGCTTCTTGCTCATCACCCACCTGTTCATGTAAGTACATTTTCCAATGTTTGCAATTGAAGCTCGTAAGTCATAGACCTTAACTCTTATTTATATTCTTTTAAAGGTTCTGTATGAACGTGGAGGACTTTCTGATAAAACTCTTCAGCTTTTAAACAGTCAGTTAACGACCGTAGTAAAAGAAGTTCTTTCACCAGAATCTGAATTTTGGTCTGCATCCAAAACCCTCTCTAAATTGGCAGAAGGAAACTACTTTTCTGAAGAGGGCCAGTCCCATGAGTGGCCAGAATCCCTCAAAGTGTTCATAAGTGATGGTAAATTTTTGCTTTTAACTCAAATGAACCTATTGTATAGTGTCTCCCTACTTATTTTGTTTGTTTACTTAGTGGACTCTCTTGGTCTATCCCCTGCTGAAGAATACCAACTTGCTGTAAAATGTTTGGGCGCAATTACCTGGTATCTACAAACATGTTTTCTTGAACAACAACTCCTTAGTATGCACCGATTTGAACAGTACATTCCAATTGATTCTATGGAAGGAGCGAAACTACCAGGTCTCTCTGGACGCCATATGGTATGAAATCAGTTTAAAAATCTTCAAATTCTTTTCTTAAGTGGTTGTAAATTTGAATCAGTGTTTCATTCTATCCTTCCCTGTTAAATAGATTTTAGATGGAGTTACATTAAAGAACTTGGATGTGCTTCAAAACAAAGCTGGCACTCATGAGGGTACACTTTTAAACTCACTGGATCAATGTTGCACTCCATTTGGAAAAAGGTTTTTTGTTTTTGTTTTTGTTTTTTGTTTCTACATTTTACCATATATTATCAATTGCTTAATGGACATTTTCTGTTTTGAAGGCTTTTGCACCAATGGATTTGTGCTCCACTGACATCAGTTTCTAGCATTGTCTCAAGGCAAGAGGCCATTTCAGATCTTCTGCAAAACAGTCATATTATGGAAGAGGCCAGAGGAATGTTAGCAGAATTGCCAGATCTAGAGAGGCTTCTTAGCAAGTAGGCTGTTGTTGTATTTATTTTTGGTTATTGCACCTCTTTTGCTTTTCTTCTTTTCCTTATGCTGTATTTGTACTTCCAAGAATCCACACTCAAGGGAATATTGTAAGGAGTAAAACTCATCCTGATAGTCGGGCAATATTTTATGAAGACCAGATTTACTCCAAGAAGAAAATTATGGATTTCATTTCTACCCTAAATGGGTTTAAGAAAGCATATAAAATTAGAAATCTCTTTGAAAGTAAGTGTTCTCAAAATTTGGATCAAACCTATTGTTTGCACAGTACATATGTATTTATTGCCTCCTACAATTCTAGGTGCAAAGGAAAGCATGAAATCTGATCTGCTAAAAGAAGTTGCTTGTACTAAAGCAGGGTATCCTAATGGAACATTTCCAGACCTGGAAGAACCTTTGGAATTTTTTGAGGTACACATTAATCATTGCTTATCTTGCTTCACCTTACAACTCTTTTATTTGTGGATTATCATGTCTTTTTATCTTATATATTTCTTTCCTCTTAATAGAAAGCATTTGATCATGAGGAGGCTCAGAAAGAGGGAAGAATCATTCCAAGTACTGGTGTTGATCCAGATTATGATAGTGCTGTCTCAGAATACAATCAGGTTAAAAAAGACCTGGATGAATACTTAAAGAGCCAATGCACATACTTTTCATGCAAGGTAATTACTTTTCCCAAAGTTAAGTTCAAAACATTTCGTGACGTGCTATTCAAACCCTTCGTCCCGCATTTTGTTCTAGGTTGTCTATTTTGGCACTGATAAAAACAGATTCCAGCTGGAAGTGCCTGATCATGCTGCTAAGAAAGCAGGCAATACCTATGAATTGAAATCCCAAAAGAAAGGTTTTAAACGGTTTTGGACACCAGAAACTAAAGTAAGCCTTTGTACATTTTCATGGCTTCTTGTCTTTTTAATATGTTTTTCATGTTATAAAAACACTTATCTTTTCCCAGGATTTACTGGCCCGAATGACACAGGCTGAGGAGGCTAAAACATCCGTTCTAAAGGATTTGAATAGGAGAATATTTGCTCAATTTAGTTCCAAGTAAGATTTTAACGTGAAGAAATAGATTTGTTTCACTCAGTTGCCTTAAATTTTTTGAATTAATTTTTCTTTTAAATACACTTTACAACTTTATTGTTTAGATTTGAAGTGTGGAATGGTGCAGTTCAAAGTTTGGCTGTGATTGACGTCCTGATGTCACTTGCTGAATATGCCAGAAAGGAAGAAGGAGAAATATGTATTCCAGTCATCAATGAACCATCAAAATGTGATAAGGTAAAGGAATTAAAACTTCAGATCATATACACAAAGTAACTTACCACATTTATTAGCAATATCTTTTCACACTGTGGTCTGGAATTTCAGCCTTACATCCGTTTGAAGGAGGGACGGCACCCTTGTCTAACGGGTGAAACTCTTGACAGTTACGTTCCAAATGACACAGTCATTGGAGCTGATGGCATGGCAAGTGTCATTTTGGTAACAGGCCCTAACATGGGAGGCAAGTCAACCCTCATGCGCCAAGCTGGCCTTCTTCTCATTATGGCCCATATGGTGAGTGACACAATTTTCAAATGAAGGACAAACTATAGCTTTGTCTAACTTTGTATCTTATACATAGGGCTGCCACATTCCTGCTCAAGAGTGTGAATTTTCTCCCATTGACCGTATCTTTACCCGACTGGGAGCAAATGATGACATTATGGCTGGTGAAAGTACATTCTTTGTTGAGTTGAGTGAAACATCTGCAATTCTTCATCATGCTACGAAGCATTCTCTTGTCCTTGTTGACGAACTTGGTATGTGCATTGTAAGAGAACTGAAGTAGGCAATCAGTTTCTTTGTGTACTGACATGTTTTGATATACAGGTCGCGGTACATCAACATATGATGGGACTGCTATAGCTGCAGCAGTTGTTAAAGAACTGGCATCTCTCCAGGCTCGAACTTTGTTTTCTACCCACTACCACACATTGGTTGATGAGTTTAAGAGTTCTGAGCAAGTGACTCTAGGACACATGGTAATAACTGTGACAATTTTTTATTGTGACATATGGGATGGGTAAAATGGAAATTTCAAATTTGTACTACTTAATTCTTTTTTTTTCCAGGCTTGTATGGTGGAAGATGACAATGAAGATGGAGGGGAGGAGACAGTAACATTCTTGTACAAGTTTACAGGAGGTGCTTGCCCCAAATCATACGGTTTCAATGCAGCTCGTTTGGCTGGGGTGCCTTCTCATATAACACGAGTTGGACGTACAAAAGCTGCTGAGTTGGAAAGGGAATCTGAGCGGCGGCGTGTTTTCAGGGCACTTTGTGGTGCTACAGGAAAACCCATTCCACCTTCAGAAATCCAGTCATTAATTGCTGCTGTTTAACATTGTCTTATTTATTGTCTGTGGTTTTAATAGTTTAACTTTTTGTGATACAAACTCTTTCAACTTAATAGTTTCAGTTTTTGTTTTTAGCAGTATTTGGATTTGTGATAATTTTGTTTCCCCCTTTTTTTTCTTTACTAGTTCCTTTTGTAATAAAATTGTCTACAAGAAGCATATTTCTTTCAAATTTTGCCCAGTATTCCCTATTACAAAAATCAAAGCACAGCCCATACTGTTACTAGAAGTGATACTGTAGATAAAGTTAAATGAACTTGAGGTTTGGACACAGCCGAGGAGGTCTGTTTGGATTCCCAGCATTGAATGTCATGAAAAACATAGAATACAGGTGAGCAAACTAAGTTGTTCTAGTCTCCCAGCAGACCGCTTATGGTTCAAAACAAATTCCTCAAGGCTAGGAACACCTCTGCTGGAGCTGCGTCCAGATACGTGGGTGTCTGGGGTGCCTTGGGTGTCTTGCCTATGGCGTTCAGTATAGGCCAGACACCCAAGGCACCCCAGACACCCACGTATCTGGACGCAGCTTGGGAGGCTGCTTGGAAAGTTGCTCAGCTGTTTGGGGGAAATTGAAGATAATGGTGACTAGAAATAAGAAGTCTGACCTTGTGCACTATATCGGTGTCTCCAAGACTCCCTGAAGCATGCTCTTCACCTGGCTGACGCTGGCCGCTGGCTGACCGACGAGCGTTACCTATCCCTACCTATAACAGCTCTTCGTGTCACCAGCTTTATAGCCCACGGTGCTAAATACCACTGTTCAGCATATTCTATGCAAGTTCCAGGGTGCGGTGCGATAGAACAGAAACCTGCATCAAATTAAGTACTTTATTTTGACTACTTTGCAACCTGCTCAGTTATGTTTCAGTAACATGAGAAGTACTTTAACTATCGTCAGAGTTGTTTCATACATTGGGAGTTTAGTATTGTACTGACACCCCTAATGGTTACAGTTTTTGTGTTTGCTTTATGCTATTGTAGAAAGCCATCCCAGTCACCAGTGAGTGGGATGAGCTTGAGCAACAAAGGGATGCGGAATTCAGGATAACTACCCAAATTCACATTCTTGACATTATTTTATTTGACTGAATACAAAATTCCTTCCCCACTTACGCTATGCTTATTGTCACATGATTAACAGACTAGACTCTAGACAAAGTAGGCGTTAAAAGTGTGGAAGGCAAGAACAGTGTCATTTATTCTTTGACCAGCCTGGCCAGTGCCAAGAAATTACACAAGTTTTTTAAGCTTAAAGAAGTAGGTAGGTAAGCATAAAAGATGGCACAGTAAGTAGAAAATTTGAAACACAGGCTCCTGTTACACAATTGGAAGCTCACCATCAGTCAATTGTGTTCCAAATAACAAACATTTTCTTAAAATTTGTAAAAGACAACAATGATGAATACAATTTTCTTAAAATATAAAATTCATACAAAACAATTTATCTATGATAACATGGCCACACAAAATATTGATAAAAATTTTTTAATAAAATCTATAGAGCAATGTAACAATTACAAAAATATGACAACCATGAGCAGCATTAAAAACCACACTTAAATCAGCAATGCTCATTAGGAGTGCCACATTCAATATGTGATATCATCCAAGATGTTTGGGCAGGAATAGAAAGGAACTTGAGATTCAAAATATGGCACTCATTAGGCTCATTTGAATTAATGACTACTTTCACAGGGGGACAAAAATATGGCAATCACTTTTAAAATGTCTTAAACAAAATACTTGTAGACTAGCATAGCAATCAGTCGATGCAGGATGTGATGAATTAAGCAAGGCTACAGTAAGAGCCAGATTCACTAGTGCTACCTGTAACCAAAATCGAATAGCGATAGAGAGAAAAGGCTAACTCATGGGTCATCAATGTGTGCAAATGCAAACTTGACCAACAGTAAATAAACAGAACATTACATTGAAGGGCCATAAATACTAGAATGACACAAACCAAAAAAGCATGTGTTCTAACAATCAATACTACGACCATTCCAGATGTGAAACAATCAATAATAAAAGCAAGAAATAAATGCTCCAAAATGCTTAACTTAACAGGATGCCCATGCACTTAAATAGTTTCTCTGCAGGTGAAAGCTTCTGATGGCCTATCATGCATCTTATTCAGTGTTCCCATCACATACTAATCCTTACATCTAACAAAATTAGTAATGAAATACTGTGAGAAGATAGAATGTAATTAGTCATGAGGAGAGGATAAGCTAAGCTCGCTTCAACATCCAGGTTTCTTCATACAAACAAGTACAAAAATACAACGTTGAGGGATCAAGAAAACCAGAAGTTCGACTTAAGATGATCATACATTACCACCCACGACTTTCATCACTAAAAGTGAGATGTGCGAACTTTCACCAATGAACCCTCTCACCATACCCGTACTGTGACTGCTCTTACTTCTTACCCTTGGAGGGCCCGGAGCCCTTCCTCTTGGGCGGGACTGGCGCGTTTGGGTCGAGGGGCTCTGAGCCCTGCGCCTCCAGAGGCGCGCCCACTGGAGGAGTGCCTGGAGGAGAGGGGTCCACCTTCAGGGCCTCAGGTGAGGGCTGCGGCTGAGGAGGGCCGCTCACTGGAGGGGAGGTCGGGGGTGTGGCTGACGTTACTGTGGGCGTAGGAGGAGATGTCGGCGCGGGTGCAGGGGCAGCAGCTGGGGCGGGTGCTGGGGTAGCTGCAGGTGGAGCAGCTGCAGGTGGGGCAGCTGCAGGTGGGGCAGCTGCAGGTGGAGCCTCGGCAACTGGGGCTGGTGCGGGTGCTGGTGCTGGGGCAGGGGCGGGCGCTGGAGCTGGAGCTGGAGCTGGAGCTGGAGCAGGTGCTGGTGCTGGTACTGCTGCAGGTGCAGGTGCAGGTGCAGGTGCTGGCGCCGCAGCAGGCGCTGGGACGGGTGAAGATGCTACTGCAGGTGCAGCAGCTGGTGCTGCAGCTGGTGCAGCAGCTGGTGCTGCAGCTGCAGGGGCTGGTGTCTCTCCAATGCTCTCTTGTACCCTCTTCCATATGTTGTCGAACGAGTCCCGACCCATGTAGTCAATGTGACCCTGTTCCCAGGCTTGACGTCGCCACTGATCTTCCAGTGCAGTCTGTTCGGCTGAACGAGGAGCTCCAAGGGTTAGATTCGCCAAGGCTCCTGCCAAACCAGCCTGCACAAACCCAGAAAAATAATCAATTCAATGGAAAAAAGGTTGATTGCATTATAAAAAATATACTAAATGATATAAAAAAAAATTCAAGGAAAATTATCAGGCAAAGCATGATAGATGTAACTAAAACAATGCTATTGATACAAATAACACTAGAAATTGTGTTCAAGGCCAGGTAATTAGGCACTGGATATAGCATTATAGAGCAAACTTTCAGGGAAGTATGAGGCGTTTCTCCAAGCCTTTCTTAATTAGTTAAAAGCAAAATTTTCCTGCAAAATATGAAGACAGACTCAACATAACAGTAGTAGGTAATTGTCCAGAAGATAATTTTTTTTGTGAGTAAAAAATTTTTTTCCACCACACAGGATTATGCACCAAACTAACACCAACACGGTCAGTTACACTGAAGACTTGGTGGAAACGCCACATGATTTGAGCTCCTCCGCAAGACTTGCATCATACACAGTCTTACAGTACAATTTTATGACTTATCAAAAAGTTGGAGCCAAGGAAACTTCTTAAAAATTTCAAATTTGATCAATTGTAGTGGCGTTTCCATTCAAGACAGCTACATAAGATACAAATATACGAAACGCCACCACCCCAAAGTACGTCCTCTACATCTACTAACAATATACAATGTACAATGCTGTCTGGCGGAGGGTTCGGTTGTCAGGTCAGACTGCTAGCAGTCAATAACTAGTAAATGAAGCAACTACATAATAAAGCAAGAAGGTACAAAGATTCTTGAATCATTGACAGTTTTGATGCAAGAACTTCTAAAATAGATTGAGCAGCATGAGGTGCATATATACTTACAGAATCATTGTTGTCCACTTGCCCTTGGGAGCCGTGGTCGTTGTTATGATTAGGGGGAGGGGAATGCAGTGGGGGAGGGGCAGGATTCTCATTGACAGCTAAACGACCCCCCTCTGGTGGTCTTTCTACATGTTCATAACCTGGGTTGGACAAATTTGATCCACCATGATAACTTTCATGGTGATAACTACTTGAAGGATGGCCGTCATTGCTTTGGTTTTGGAAATTGGTAGTTGAGGCACTATCGTTACTATTCCAGTAATGTTCCTCAAAGACCTCATTACTATCACTTTGAGCTGTCTCACAACCACGTTGTCTTTCATCCTGACTTAAGATTGCAAGCCAATCTTCCTTTTGCTTCTGCATTTGAACTTCCTGCTGATATCTTTCAATATAACTCTCCCAGGGATCAACAAACATGTTGGAAGTTGGATTGTGGGAGGGCAGTGCGGGGCCTAGTTCATGATGTGCAGGGTGTGAGTGCGGAGACTGGAAGAAGCTGTAGTCAACGTGCTGTGTAACGCAACAGAAGCATGCTCAAGTAAGCATCAGGTAAGCATTAGCTGGGCAAAAAACAAGTAAAACATGGACCAAAAACAAATCCTAGGACAACTAACCATGTTGATCAATCAATCAAAATAAAATGATACTCTGGTATTGAACTTCTATGAGAAAACTTTTTGTAAAAGAGCAAAACTTTCTTGTCTCAAAATATAGACAACATTTTTAAGGGATAAGTCTCCAAGGCCACTTCATCTACTGGAAAAATGCAGTGCAAATAGACTAAAGACTTTGTTAAAACAACTAACTAATACACAAGAGACACATGCAGGTCATTAGAAAGATTTTCAGAACTACTTGGTATAAAGATGTAAGATTAGATTTAACTAAAACTACTCAGGTAAGATAATACACTAAAACAATTACAGCATGCATCTAGAATTTGAAAGATGACCATACTTGTACTTCGACTTCAGTTCCCTTTTTGGATTAGCAATAATACAAGAGAAGGACTTAATTTTTTGATTGTAGTACAGTTAAAATCAAAATTAGTAGGAACATCTTGATGTTCAGTTAAAATGTATAGTTATTAGAACATAATTAACAAAAATAAATCTCCAAACTGGTGCAAGATTGTTAGCTCTACTATAAGGGGGAAAAAAGACATAAATCACAAAAGAGGGAACAAAACACTTACCATGGCTGGTGACAAGTTAGAGTGGACATCTTGACAAAAAACATCCCACCAATACTGTAATAGGCCTTTAACGTGGCTAAATTCTCCAGGAGCTTGAACAACTTTTGATTCTGAATCAAGATAGCAAATCCACGGTTTGGATGCACCAATAAAGTGGACTATTTTGGCGTTAGAGCCAAACCTACAGATAAAACAAAACTTAAATAGTAAAGTAAGGAACCAAATAATAGCTTTAAAAAAATAAAAAAATGTTTACTTACTGCTTGAAAGCTGGGAGGTATGAGTAACATGCTGTTGAACACATGTTGTAAATAAAAGGCAAGTGTTTACTGATATCTGTGTGAGCCCAGTCCTTAAAGTATAGGTTTAATAAACCCTGATCACCACCTGTTAGACAAAAAAATATTTTAAGACATTTACCCACAAGTTGGTTCAACTTTGCTTGCAATTGAAGTACTTACCATCAAAGCTTCCAAACTGCAAAGCAAAGTCCATCAAAGACTTAAATGTGTCTAGGGAGGGTCTGTATACAAATACTCCAGAGTTGAAACAGTCTGGCCAGCCGACATCAGGGGCAGCTGAGAGCTCTTCTCGTTCGGAAAGTTCATCACAGTTTTGAATAACCTGAATGAACGACAGAGCTCATGAGTACGCAAGTCTTGTGAAAAACATTTACATGGAGTTTAGGGACTTCAACCAACTTGCTACAACATGCTCTCACTAAATTTTGTTTTTAGCCAACATAATTGCAGGCAGGATTACAAGCCGAGGCAGATAGGTGCTTCTCTAGGAGAATTTATATTAGCCTTTCAACAAGATACAACTAGGTGTATTTGGCTGCAAGCCCACAGAAAATGCACAGTTGGCTGACATCCAAAAGTCGGGCAAACCAAGAGGATGAAGAAAATGGTACTTACAGACTCAATTTATGTAGGAAATCTTAGGTACTGAAAATAATGGTGTATTTAATATGACCAAAACTGAAAAATTCTTACCAATGTGTCAGCATCAAGGAAGCAGCATTTATCATACTGAGTTAGGCGCCAGCAGTGCAGTTTAGTGAATGTAATTCCCAAGTCAGGTCTTGCCAAGAGAGCCAGATTTGCAGCATCTCGTGAGTCCAACACATTCACTTCAGTCACGGAGTCAAAGACAGCTCCAAGCTTCTCCCTAAAGAAATAAAAAATTAAATTATAATTTGGGAATTTTACTATAATGTTGCTACAAGAACTTTGAAATTCACCTCATGGAGGGTGTTACTCCAGGAGTGATTAGCACAGCCAACTGGTGTACAGTGCTCACTCTGCGTAGAGAATGTGCAAGGACTAGCGCTCCCAAAGAGTAGGAATCATTGGTTGCAAGTGTCACCCACGCAAAACCTGCAAAAGACAAAGGCAATTGTTTAGAAAACTCAGACGTACTAAAATCTTAAATAATTGAGACAATTGAAACAATGCACACTTTCAGGAGAGTGAAAAATGTGCACAGGTTTATAAATAGCACGGTGGTCAGGCCACAGGGGAGAGAACCAGTCCCAACATCCAAGTGCTACTGGGTTATTCCTGTCCGTCCCCACACCCCATGTCCCCACATTCCCAACCACTCACGCAGTGGCCCATCCACACATAACTCTGGTGAAAGTAAGGCCTTCCAAAACATAGTTGACATGGTTGACTAAAATTGTTCTTTTCCTTTATTTTTATGTAGGTAGCTGACGACAGCAAGGTTTGCCATATTTAATCAAGCGTCCCTTTGATATCAGTGTGGTCTTATTTTACTACATTTCGTGCTATCAGACCAAGTGCATCAAAATAAAAGATGTGGATAAGGAAGCAACTCTTGCCTCTCCTACACCCACAGCAGCCTTATCAATGGCCTTGAAATTTGTCAAGCTGTCAACTATCACGAAAGTTATACTTCTTTCACGTAACACCGACTGTATTGAATTTATACAGACTGTATGTCGAAATTTTGATGTGGATTTAAAAATTAAGAAAATATCTGAAGAAACTAGACTGGTGCGCTTAGGCAAATTGTAATTTGAAGAGAAATAGAAAGATACTTTTAAGCCACCTTGTTCAACTTATTAAAACAATATTTAATAGAAAAAAGTTATGAACAGTTTAGACGTAAAAATCATTTGTAGTCATTGAAATTACAAAAACAAAAGAAACATAAACATTAAGTGCAAAAAAAGAATATGACTCCCAGTTTGGGTATTAAAATTCTATAAGTTTGTACAAAATATCAGGAAATAATTACGCTCTCATCTACAACGTGACTTGTGCTGAGAGGCACAGATGCATTTTAAACAGAGCAGATTTAAAACATGTAATCTGCATTGACAAATGTCCATCATTCACTCACTCGGTGACACCAACAATACAAATTAAGAAATAGAGAGAGGTAACAATACCTAGAGAATGTTCACGAGTCATAATACGCCAACTTTTCATTCAACTTTCACAAGAATTCCCCCTCTCAATGAATGGGTGGGGGCTGGACCCTACAGAGGTCCACGCGAATTAAAACGCGATGGAAACTATAGTGTCGGTGCAGCATCACTTGGCCGTGGACCACACGAGGACACGCATTCCATGCAACGCCCGGCCAGGCCCGGCCGCCAGAGAGAAGGCCAAGAGTAACTCGCCACTAGTTTGAAGTTTACATTGATGAAGGTCAAGAGGTCAAATAGTACACCCAGCCCTCTGCCGCGGGCTCTCCCATTTTCAGCGATACGGAGCGCGCGCGCGGGCGACAGCACTCCGCACGCAGCTCAACTCACCTCCCATGGTGCACAGAGTTTTTTGTTCCGGGCCGTGTTGTGTGTTATTGTCCCGCACCGCGAGTAGCGCAGTGAACAAACGTGGACGGGAAGGAACCGAACCGGTCCTACCACTCACTCAGGCCCAGTGCAGAGCGCCTTCTCTCCTCGCCTCTTCACTTCTTCCTCCTCGGCGTGCGCACTAACCTCTCCCTCTCCCTCTCTCCCCCTCCCCCTGCCCCTCCCTCTCCCCCTCTCCCCCTCTCCGAAGGCCGAGCCCCGAGCCCCGAGCCGAGCCGAGTGCGCAGCCGAACGCACCCGAACGCGGCCGGCCGGGAGGTCCTATCCTAGCTTCGGTCGGCCCGCAATGAGAATTGAAACATCAGACCGATATCGAAACGATATTCGACATCAGAAATTTGTCGGTTTTCGCGTCAGATCGATGAACACGTGGTAATGAAACTGACACATTTCTGATGTCTGCTGTCGTTTCGATATCGGTCTGATATATCTCATTTCTCAATGGGCGGGGGCGGTCGCGGTCGGCCTGGCGCGCACTGGGCGCGCGGCGGCGTCCCCACCGCACCGACCGGCGCGACGCGGCGTAACCCCCTTGTCATTCTTATTTTAGGGACCGCACTTGCCAAGGGGGTAACCGGCGAGAAAATTGGATTAAAAATGAGCAGCTGTGCAGCGGCAGTTGAGCATGGGCAGGGGAGTCAGGGCGGATTGAAGGGGTGGCGGCCGAGACAATCGGTTGCTCGACGTCCTGTCTTGCTCTGGCGGCGCCGGCGCCGGGGAAGTGCCAGGTCGGGGGACGGGCCGGGTGGGGGGTTGTGTGTATATCGGTCCGCACGCCCGCGGCCCGGCCCGCCGGCTGCTTCCGAAGATCGCTCTCGTCGCACCTCTCCTCTGTCCTTGTCGCACTCACGGGACACTGCCACGCCCAACATAGGGCACCTCTGGGGGTGCGACGAGGACGTAGCTACGAGAGCGCGATCTTCTGAATCGGTCGGGGGGTCGGCAGACGGCGGCGGCCGGCAGCATTGGGGAGTGCAGCGGAGGCACCAGAGGCGTAAATGCCGTTAAGAGCCGGGTTACACCTTACGCACCCGGGACCTGTTCGCCCGGGCGGCTCCGAGGGGGGAACAACTCTAAAATTTTTGTACACCTAGTACTTCAGAAAAATTCAGGGAAATTAAAAAAAAATTCACAAAAATTTCGGAAAAATCGAGCAAAAATTCACAAAAATTCAATAAAAATTCACAAAAAGCCACAAAAATTCACAAAAATGCACGACACTTGTGCACCAAAGTTCAGAGTTGTTTCCCCCTCGGGCGGCTCCCGGCCTGGATTACTCAGTCGCGCGTAGCCTCCGCGGCGCGAGGGGTGCTTCGCGAAAACCTCATGCGTACACCGATTCTTCCGTTCTTTCCTGATTTTCCTTGACTTTCACTGTGTTTTCCTGATTCTCTGGCTCCAAAAATAGCTTTTCCATGCCCTGGGGACAGGGCAGTTCGGTTAACCACCGTACGACTAAATCTGGCAGTACGGGGATCAAATCTGTCGAATTCCGCGACAGGATCGCAATCAGCAAAGCACCGGTTCCCATAAGAACACCGCAGTTGTTGGCTGCCACGGGGTAAAAGCCCTGTGCCTGGCGGGAACCACAACCTCCTTCGGGAGGTTTACTGCCGCAAAAATTTTCCATGTTTTCATGCAACCCTTTCACTTACTTGCAGAGCACGTGCGTAATTTTTCAAGGTTAAGCTCGGCTCGGCTCCGCCTAACGCGCGGATTCTCGCTGCAGCGCTTGTGACTCGTAGCGCTAGCGAGCTGCATCGCTTGTGACCTACGTCATGGCACCTAGATAGCCTCCTGAAAGGTAGGCAAAAGACCATACTTTGCCCCTGTCAGTAGGCAAAAAGTGCTACTTTTTTCCTCCCAAAGACAGCCTCTGGATCCGCCACTGAGCCGGAGAGTGGTGTGGAGGATGTCGGGCATGTCGGGGTTCTTGTGGCTGCGAGGGTGAGAGTGGAGGCCCCCGCCCCCGCCGGCCGGCCGGCATCCGCGAGCAAGGCAGGGTCAAGGCCGGGACGGGGCGGGGTGGGGCGGGGCGGGGGCGGGGCGGGGGCGGGGCGGGGCGGGGGCGGGGCGGGGCGGGGCGGGGCGGGCGGGGACGGGAAGACGCCGCCTGCCACACGGGGGGAAACTCGAGTCAGAGGGGCTAATTTGGGATGATGAGCGTAAATATTGACGGGCGGCTGTCGGGGGCGCGGTAGCCGGTGGCGGGGCGCGGGCGCGGGTCTGGCCGGGCGTCTTTCTGGCGGCGGTCAACGGGGTTCTGAACGTCTTCGGCGGATGCCTCGGTACCTGGCGCGGGCTGGGGGGGGGGGGGGGTGCGCACCGCCAGCAGGGACGTGGAGTAGGTCAGGAAGATGGTGCTCCCCGCCCTCCCCCACCCCCTCGGGGGCAGGGGGCGGGGGGGGGGGATGTAGGGGAGGGATGGTCCTCGGGCCGTAGCGGAGCCGGGCTGTCAGTTGGCGGGTCGTTTTCACAGCCAGTCTAACGCGTTCCCGAAAGTCGCCCTGCTGCGGTCACTTCCCTGCGCCACCCCACCCCACCCCGCCCCACCCCACCCCACGCCGCCCCGCCCCGCCCCGGTCCGCCCCGTTTTGCCACTGCGACGCGCGCTTCGCTTCACACTTCGCCGTGGTGCGACTTGGCTGCCGCGGGGCGGGGCGGGGCGGGGCGGGGCGGGGTGGGGCGGGGCGGGGCCACACACCAGTCTCTGCTCCCACGCGATCTTTATAAAGCGGCAAAAAATAAAATTAATGTGCGTAGGTCGCGGCGTGCCTCCCCCTCCACGCGAATAACTTGAACATGACCACCACATTTTTTTTTATTGCGAGGACTTCCGGTTTGCAAATTTTCGACAGGCATGCATGTGGGCCTGCGCGTGTCCGGTGCACACTAAACTCGTATGCACTTTGTTGTGCATAAGCCTTGCAGGATTTTAAGCAGCCATAACTATGTAGTTTTTTATGCATAACTATGCTTAACTCTCTCTGTCCCTTATGCACAAATTTGTTCATAATTATGTACAGTGTGTGCATAGTTATGCTTAAAATTTTGGGTATAACTATGGTTGTTTATAATCTTGCATAACGATGTAAAAATCATGCATAACGGTTTAGTGTGCACAAACCTGCAAATGTGCAACATTCACACACCTACAAGTGCTTGGGTATCCACAACAACAAGAAATTTAACGAGAAGAATAACAAAACAAAAAACTACTCCGCTCAAACCAGATCCTGATCGTCCTGGCGAGCACCCCCCCCCCCTGTAATTCTTCTTTTTCTCCCGTTTGCAGGCGCAGCGTAGTCAGTCGAGTGGCTTTATTTCTGGATTCAGTGATCCGACGAGGCCGACGGGACCGGCAGGCGGCGTGGTGGGCGGTGTGTGCGCTCGCCGGTACGCGCCCCGCTCTGCCGGCCGCGCCCGCCCCGCCCGCCCCGCCCCCCCCGTCCGCCCCGCCCCGCCCCGCCCGCCCCGCCCCGCCCCGCACGCAAAAAAAATCGTCGCCGGAATACAACATTATTAGCACCGGTGCAAATATTTTCAGTAGTATGCGCCAAGCTAAATTTTTAGCTGTAGAGCTAAGGTGTTTGCTGTTCACGTACCACCTGTCGCGCCAAGCTAAATTCATTTGCATGGATGCTAATTTATTAGCATCACTACTAAAGCCTAACTACTAAAACCTGTTGGCACCGGTTTGATTAAGATTTTTTTCCGTGCGCGCCTTACCCGTACTCGAACACCTACAGTGGTAAAACTAAGGCGCAACAAATCGCCTTTCTTCATGGGGCGTACAGTAGTTACGCCCTCCTTGAAGCGTAGTTCTATCAAGCTAGTCTTTTCGTTTTTTTTCGATCCCTTTGAAAGAGTTTTGAAAAACCGTGAAATTGACGTTGCCGGCTGCACCTGCCCCCCCCCCCCCCTGTGGAGCTGAGCCGCGCGCGGCGGCCGTAGCGCCCGGGCAGTAGGCAGTCCCGTTGCGCCGCGATGTGGTGCGGGTCGGCCTACCCCCGCCCCTTCCACCGCCGTCATGCTGCAGCCTCTCGTCGGAGTATGCCCAGCAAGTAAGAATGCGCCGAAATCCAGTGGTCTATTGGCCAAATAAATTTCTGATGTGAAACAGGAATTAACGGTCTTTTCCCCGGCCGTAGGTCACAAGCGCTACAGATCACAACCGCTACAGGTCACAAGCGCTACAGCTCGCTAACGCTACGGGTCGCAAGCGCTACAGCTCGGTAGCGCTAGGGCTCGCTAGCGCTACGCGTCACAAGCGCTACAGCGAGAATCCGCGCGTTAGGCGGAGCCGAGCCGAGCTAAACCTTGAAAAATTAAGCACGTGGCGTGGAAACATGGAAAATTTTTGCGACAGTAAACCTCCCGAAGGAGGTTGCGGTTCCCGCCAGGCACAGGGCTTTTACCCCCCGTGGCAGCCAACTACTTCGGTGTTCTTATGGGAACCGGTGCTTTTCTGACTGCGATCCTGTCGCGCAATTCGACAGATTTGATCCCCGTACTGCCAGATTTAGTCGTACGGTGGTTAACCGAACTGCCCTGTCCCCAGGGCATGGAATAGCTATTTTGGAGCCAGATTCTAGGACTTATGACCCCACGACCGACCACCAGTCGTGGGCATGGGACGGAACTTCCTGGCAACCCGCTGTCGCTACCAGTGAAGAACCTACCTGGGTTTGAACCAGGCCCCATGTGCCGAGTCTCACAGACACCCCACGGCTTTCGCGGCACCACTAGACCACTAGACCGTCGGCTACTCCACGAGGGAGCTCGGTTGAAATGGGGGGCTTGAATTCCACTCTCCAAATTGTTGTCCTCAGAAAAATTAAATTTCTTGGTGAGATTCGAACCTCCGTCCTGCGACTCTCCGCGCGGACACTATGCCGGCACGGCTACGACGCCACGGTACCAGATGCCGGACCACTAGGAGTCATGCTGCGCGAGAAGCCACAGTCACCGAAGAAACGAACCCGGTGTCATGAGTGCGCCTGCTCTCCGGCCAGTGCTGGGCCGGCCGCGTAGCGTCATTGGTATCGACGCTGCTTATTGCACTAGGTGGGCAGAGGTTCAAACACCGCGTATTGTTTTTTGCTTGTTAATTTTTTATTTTTATTTTATTTTATTTTTTTTTTGTTCGGACCAAGTGCTCTTTCCAGCTATACAGTCCTTGTGACTTAGGCAACTGCAAAAAAGGCACTGGAAAGAGCACTTGGTTCAAACAAAAAAAAAACTAACAAGAAACAAAAAAAAGGGGGGGGGGGTTCAACCACTGCCCACCTAGTGCAATAAGCAGCGTCGATACCAATGACGCTACGCGGCCGGCCCAGCACTGGCCGGAGAGCAGGCGCACTCATGACACCGGGTTCGTTTCTTCGGTGACTGTGGCTTCTCGCGCAGCATGACTCCTAGTGGTCCGGCATCTGGTACCGTGGCGTCGTAGCCGTGCCGGCATAGTGTCCGCGCGGAGAGTCGCAGGACGGAGGTTCGAATCTCACCAAGAAATTTAATTTTTCTGAGGACAACAATTTGGAGAGTGGAATTCAAGCCCCCCATTTCAACCGAGCTCCCTCGTGGAGTAGCCGACGGTCTAGTGGTCTAGTGGTGCCGCGAAAGCCGTGGGGTGTCTGTGAGACTCGGCACATGGGGCCTGGTTCAAACCCAGGTAGGTTCTTCACTGGTAGCGACAGCGGGTTGCCAGGAAGTTCCGTCCCGTGCCCACGACTGGTGGTCGGTCGTGGGGTCATAAGTCCTAGAATCTGGCTCCAAAAATAGCTATTCCATGCCCTGGGGACAGGGCAGTTCGGTTAACCACCGTACGACTAAATCTGGCAGTACGGGGATCAAATCTGTCGAATTGCGCGACAGGATCGCAGTCAGAAAAGCACCGGTTCCCATAAGAACACCGAAGTAGTTGGCTGCCACGGGGGGTAAAAGCCCTGTGCCTGGCGGGAACCGCAACCTCCTTCGGGAGGTTTACTGTCGCAAAAATTTTCCATGTTTCCACGCCACGTGCGTAATTTTTCAAGGTTTAGCTCGGCTCGGCTCCGCCTAACGCGCGGATTCTCGCTGTAGCGCTTGTGACGCGTAGCGCTAGCGAGCCCTAGCGCTACCGAGCTGTAGCGCTTGCGACCCGTAGCGTTAGCGAGCTGTAGCGCTTCTGACCTGTAGCGGTTGTGATCTGTAGCGCTTGCGAGCCTCTCCGCTTTTCCCCTATCCAATTTCACGGTTTATCACAATTTTTTAAAACGAATAGAAAAAACAGAAAAAACTAGCTATTGCTTCCAAAAAAAATTTGAGTTTTGGAAAAATTTCAAATTGCTAACGTAAACACCAGATTTGCAGATCGAGTTGTGCTCTTTTACACTGTAAATGCTACCGGTCTAGTTGCATGCCGAAATTTCGGCATTCTTCTGGTATGCCAATTTTCGGCATCTTTGATTGCCAAACTTTCGAGAACTTTAGCTTTTTGCATGAAAAACGCCGAAAATCGGCATTCGCAGATGCCGGAAATTGGCCTTCCAGAAGAATGCAGAAATTCCGGCACGCAAAGAGGCCGTAGCATTTACAGTGTAAAGGAGAGAAAATGACGCCCTCCGTGTGGGGAGGGATGAGGGGGCCACCCTACCTGTAATCCTGTGTACACGTTAGCCTGTAATCCACGTCTAATCACACTGGAATCCCTCGTCAGAGCACACAAAATATTTCAAATATTATAAAATTTAACGATTTGGCATCTAAAATCAGGTATGTAATCGTGTGTAATCCATGTAATCTTACAATCCAGTGTACGTCCGTCAACAGATTGGTGGCCCCTCGAGGCTGGCTTCACCTCGAGCCCAGGTAATTTGAGGCCTGTATACAGACTATATATGGACCATATCTGGGCTGTATATGGCTCTGTATCTGGTTCTGTATATAGCAACATATATAGGGCCATATATATTATATATGGCCCCATATACAATTGTATACAGAACCATATATAGTTATATATGGCCTCATATACAGTTGTATACAGAATCATATATATTTATATATGGCCCCATATACAAATGTATACAGAACCATTTACGAAAATTTATGCTGCAGGCTGTAGGGCTTGCTGGTGAAAATTCATACATTAATATTTTTAAAAATTTCCCCCAGCGCCCCAGCGCTAGTATGATTGTACTTACTACTCTTCAACACTTTTTTGTATGATAGTATTGAAGAAATATCTTACCGGACGGGGAGTTGAACCTTGGATTGCTGTGCTGCTATTCCATCACGTTACCCACTAGACCACAGGGACGTGATAGAGACAAGCGCTCCAGCGTCACTTGTCATCCTAGAGCCCCGCGCAGGGCTTCACCCGTGCGTTTCCTGAGCCGGTGGTGGCAACGGGCCGCCACATGTTACGCTACATAGCTTCCTATCCACATGCATTTATTCTTATACTGAAGAGTACGGATTTTTTCAATTTTCGTTGCATTTTTATAGAGGTCTTTGGAATAGCGTATCTTTGCATGGCCGCATAAGTGTAAACTGACATATGCGAAAGTGTTGCGCTCGTAAGCTCAAGGAGGTATGCGGGCCTTCCTTATAACAAGTCCCAGAATGTTTTTTTCAGAAAGGCAGACGATATTTTTGATAGCCTAATTCTCAGGCGAACCAGAGTATGCAACTTTGTATATGCTCTATATATACCCCATATATGTTTCATATATGGCATATATGACTCCGTATATAGCATATTAAGTTGTATATGGTCATATAAAAGACCATATATGCATTTATATAGCCGTATATAGGTCCATATATAGCATATATAGGTCTATATACAGGTATATATGGCGTTATATATAGCCGTATATGGTCTTATATATACATATATATGGAGCCATATATAAGATATATGGACCCATATATAACATATATAGCACCATATACGCGTGTATATAATTATATACAAACCATATACAATTCATATATAATTATATACAAACCCCGTTTACCTGGGAGGTGTGTTCCCTATGATTTGACACGGGATTACATACTGGTCACGGTCACTCGGAATGTGTTTCAACAACTGTGTTATAGAGAATGTTCGCGTGAGAGGTTTTGTTTTCTTTTATTTCATTTTTCGGTTCCCGTAAGATCTCAGGAACCAGGGGCCTGACCGCTCAGTGGAAGGACGCGGGGAAGTCAATGACCTTCACTTGGTCTGCGGGCTGAGGGTCGACGGCGGGGGCCTCGGTGGGTTCCTCAGGTGCTTCGGTAGGGGCGTCGGTAGGGGCGTCGGTGGGGGCCTCGGTGGGGGCCTCGGTGGGGGCGTCGGTGGGGGCGTCGGTGGGTGCGTCGGTGGGGGCGTCGGTGGGGGCTTCGGTGGGGGCGTCGGTAGGGGCCTGGGTGGGGGCTTCAGTAGGGGCCTGGGTGGGGGCGGCGGTAGGGGCCGGGGTGGTGGGCTTGGGCGGGTTGACGCACTTCTTGACAGAGTCCACGGCGGCCTTGATGGTGCTGATGAGGTCCTCGGTGTCGGACTTGATCGCCTTCAGGAGATTGAACGACTTGGTGACGGCATTGACGTAGCACATGGGGTTCCAGCCGCACTTCTTCACGTCCACGGACAGGGTCTTCACGATGCCGCGCACCTGCAAAGAGGCAAGAGTCAAGTGTGTGAGTGTAGCGCACTTGCATGTGTGTGAGTTTCCATCTGTACGCTCGAAGAACGAGGTGTGTGGATTTATCTTTAAATTTCAAACACTTATCACACCTACAAGTGAGTGGCATTCACGCGTGTAGGTTCCTGCCGCACTATGATATCACCAAACAGAGAAAATGTTTTCTCTACATCATGGTACATTAACGCAAATGATGTCGTTCCAAAATGGCCGCGCTGACTTCTTGAGAAAAATTTTAAAAGTGGGAAAGAAGGTTACACACCTTCACCAGACTACCATTGAAACTCTGTGACATCGGATTACTGATTACTTGGTTTACCCCCGTATTATCCTCCGGATATCCTCGAGATTACCCCCCGGATTACGTTGTTTTTTTGGGATTTCCTCTGATTACTCCTGGATTACCCAAGATCACCCCAGATCACCCCGGCTCACCCCGGATCACCCCGGATCACCCAGTGATCACCCCTGGATTATACCGGCTCGCCCCCGGATCACCCCGGATCACCCCGGATCACCCCCGGCTCACCCCCGGCTCACCCCCGGCTCACCCCCGGCTCACCCCCGGCTAACCCGTGGAATACACCGATTTACCCCCGGATCACCGCAAAGTTTCTCGGATCACTCCTCCCGGATGACCTCATTCTTTAGCCCTCACCTCATCGATGATTTTGAGCAGCCTGGCGACGGCTTCGAGTGCGCCGTTGAACGCGACCGAAATGCAGTTCTCGTCGCTGAGTCCGCTGAGCACGGCGAGGCGGTGGTTCATCAGGGCCTCCTTCATCAGCGAGTCAACCTGCGCCTCCAGGTCGGCGATCAGCTGCTCGGCCTCCTTGACGAAGGCATCGTGGTGGGCGACGGCGTGGGACAGCTGGAACCAACGGGGAGCAACGGAAAATTAAAATTTGAAATTCAATCACGAGCAAGAATGGGCTGTCGCAAAGTTAAGATAAATTTTGAAAATCGTGTAGTTTACAAAATATATCGGGTGTAATAAGTTTTAAAATTTGGGTCACAATCTCGCTCTCTAGAGATCGAGATCACTGGAAGAACAAAGGTGCTAAGTCCTATCTTTAAACGGCACCAAAAAAAATTTAGCGCCTTTGGACAGGCACTAAGATTTAGTGCCCCAGGAAAGGCACTAAACTCAGCACTTGATTTTAGCGCCCCAGGAAAGGCGTTGCTTAGTACCTTTGTTTTTGCGGTGATTCATGACTCCCCGATTTACAGTGCGCGCAGAGAAATTTGTTCGCAAGGCGGCAGGTTCGAAAGCTTACGAACTACCGTCTTTGCAGTATACGAATAAATTCTTCGCAATAATTGCGAAGCGAATTGCTTCCGTCGCAAAATTGCTTCGCAATGTTGTAACAGCGCCCTGTGCGCGGGCGGGCGCGTCGCTGATGTGATCAGCAGTCTTGGCGCGCACTCGATCTCGAGGACCTTTTTGCGGAATGTCGCCGCATGAGTCCCTCCTATCGTTCAGCTGTTTCGAGATTAGACGTAATGGCTGCAGGTGCGACTGGCAACGCTGGCGCACGTCAGTGCACCGCTGCGGCGATATACCTCAAGTGCTTAGTTCAAAGTCACCACGCCCAAAATGATTCCGCAGCGCTAATCCCTCCGGATAGCGGCATTTGCAGCAAAATGTTGCTAGGTGGGCTGTATTATTATATTTTACGGCAAAGGATGCTGGTGATAAGGAGAGGTCATCATAGGGATTATGTTCTCTCTTTGAGGAAAATACACTGGAAATCCAAGTGTACGAATGTCGCTCATTTGTACACTGAAAACTGTATAGTGAGTATTGCACGCTTAAGTTAGAGTGAGCTTGGGATGCTCACGCTTTAAGCAAGCATCCCAATGCTCAGAGTAGGTGAGCAAATGAATTTACTCACTTGTAGGTGAGCAAATAAATTCACTCACTTGTAGTAAGCAAATAAATTCACTCATTTGTAGGTGAGCAAATAACCATTCACTCACTTGTAGGTTATTTACCGAGGGGTGCCTCACTCTTTAAATGGGTGTACACTGATTGGAGGATTGCGTTGTGATTGGAAGTAAAATTCTACCAAACTTCAAAGAAACCTATAAATTTGTTATCAGCAAAACGATTTCTTGCGATTTTAAGGTGTTAAAAATGCATAATTGCCGAAAAATTATGTGATTGGACTGTGATTGGAAAATGATTGGACCGCAGGGCGTACACTGATTGGAGGAGTTGAGGTACCCCTCGTTATTTGCTTACCTACAAGTGAGTGAATTTTTTGCTCACCTACAAGTGAGCGACATTCGTACACTTGGATTTCCAGTGTATGCAGTAAATAATGAATATATATACACCCTTGGTTTTCTAGAGCACTAACTAAATGGTCCCTGTTACCTGGATGTCTCTGGTGGCGGGCCGGATGTGGGCAGCCGAGGCGGCGGCGGCCAGGGCGCAGAGGACCAGGACGACGGCGTTGCGGACCATGGCTGCTAGTCGCTAGGCGGGACGGGTGGCGGCGGGACACTGAACGACTCTATCACCGGCCCAAAGGACGGCTCCCACCGTGTACTTATCTACACCTGGGAGCTGCGCAGGAGGGCCCTGCTGGCCGCCCTCTCGTACGTCTGTCCTCGTCGCACTCATAGGGTGCCGCCATGCCCGGCATAGGACGCCGCCATAGGTGCGACAAGGACGGAGACACGAGAGCGATCTCCTGAATCAGTGGGCGCTGGCAGGACAAGGAGAGCACGTCCGCGGTGGTAGCCCCTCCCGGCGTGTGCCCACACTGTCATATTCCTACCAAGAAATGATTTGCAAATCGCAAAGTATTTTGAGTCGTTGTAGATTGCGAAGAATATCTTAGCAATTGCAAAGTAAATGCTTCGCAATCCGCAAAGGAATTGCAGGAATTTTAGAGTGCGCGGTGCGACAGGGACAGCTGCTGCTCCGCTCGGACGCAGCCGGCGACGAGGAGGTGGTGGCGTGGGGAAGACATCCAATCCCTATCGCCAATGAGCAGCGAGACCAAAGGGCGCCAGGTCAGTTCCGCGCCGCTGCGAGTGTTTATTTTTTACATGGCACAATCCCCACAGGAGTCCCCCAAGCCAAGCACGTGTCTTGCAGTTTTATAAACTGAAATAATTTAAACACTCCTTGTGGCCGAAAATTATTTTCGTTACAAATTTATTTTCGTTAATGGTTTTGAGTAACAAAAATTATTTTCAGTTACAAGGAGTGTTCTAATCAATCTTAGCTTCCCAAAGAACCTCAGTTTGTTAAAATTACTCCTAGCGATTGGGAGATATTTTGCCGAAAATGTGACATTATTTTCGGTTATGGTAGGGTAGCACGCCCAGATAACAGTGTGATGCGCGACGGTGGTACCACCACCTGCACGAGCAGCTGGCACGGGTGCTTACATACACGAACCCCTTATAGACAAGTGTGCCTGTGATGTCATTCAGCAAGAGTGACTCACATATTTATTCTTACTCCTTCCACTGTTAAAATTTACGACGGAAATTTTGACGGTACGGCCCGGAATTGTTTTTAGCCGCACATGGAAATACGTTGTACTATTATGTACACATAGCTTACGTACGTCTATGCGCATGCATGGCTTACGTAAAATTTCTTACTGATTTATGAATTTTTACTTAGCTATGCAAAATTTGTACATAAGTACGTAAGAGTTTTTCTTTTTCGTAAATTATGCCATAGCCATTGCCGTACGGGTGTGTTTCAACAGGGGGGGGGGGGGGGGGGATCCGATCGCCCCCCCCCCCCCCTGTCGCGCTAGTAAACTGCTTGAAAGGTAGGCAACTTGAGCTACAAAAACCCTATATGTAGGCAACCGGCAGGGCACCACCCCTCCACCTTTCGACAGGACATTAACACGCCCCTGTTACCGTAATATGCTGCGGAGTTTTTAACAGTGCACTAATAAAAGCTTACGGGGATTTTCACTGTAAGCTACGGTGATGCACCCTGAGTCACCGTAGATTACAGTGCCATTCACCCAGGGGAGGGGCGATGAGCTGTGAGCTGCCTACATACAGGGGTTTTGAGCCTCAAATTGCCTACCTTCCAGACGGCTCAGGGGCTGACCGGGGGGGGGGGGGGGGGGGGTCACCCTCGGCAAGAAGTCACCATGTGTTGCCGACCCCTAGATCCACTCCTGGAATCATACATTGTCAGATTTTGGATGAGGACAAGTCAACTTGTGACTCAGACTGTAATGACACTTCAATCACTTCGACGCCTAATTAATCTTCGCCGATAATCCTTCGCGGTCAGCAACGAATGTCAGCCTATCACTGACGTAAACTGGTCGTTGTCCTGCTTTTGGCTTGAGGTGCGGGGAGCGGTGTTCAGAGCTGCACCTTTGTACTCGCTTCTTGTACTGTTTCCGCCGCCAGACAACCGTTTTCCTCGTGCTGAGACGTCACGTTACACAAAAATGCTGTTGCAATATGGGCGCGAAATCGGGGGGGGGGGGGTATTAATCGGCCAGACAATTAATACCCCCCTGTATACCGAGGGGATACAAAACCCCTATAGGCAATTAATACTGGGGGTGGGGGTCTTAATCGGCCAGACAATTAATTTGCTGAGCGTAGCGAAGCACTCTGTTGGGCAAGTATGCAGCCCAAATGTCCGCCCCCCCCCCCCCCCCGGATAACTTTAGTATCCTATAGGAATCTTACTAACACACGCTTTCGCGGCACTAAGACCACTAGACCGTCGGCGATTCCACGAGGAAGCTCGGTTGAAATGGGGGGTTTGGATTCCACTCCAAGTTGTCCTCAGAAAAATTAAATTTTTTGGTAAGATTAGAACCTCCGTCCTGCGGACACTATGCCGCCACCCTTTCACTTGCAGAGCACGTACGTAATTTTGCAAGTTTAAGGCGGGATTGAGCTCAGCATTCAAGCCGAAGGCTTTCTTGCCTGGCTCCGCACCCTCTATAATATTTTAGGGTGTGCTCAGCCCCCCCCCCCCCTCCTGTTCTAAGAGCTCGAGCGTGTTGAGCCGTTTCTCTCATCTAGATGCGCTCTAGACCCGCGTCACGGCCCGGCCGCGCCTTATCTCAGGAGCCCTTGTGTTCTTATCTGTCCAGTAAACAAGGTATTTGCGACACCCGCTTATCGCTCGCGGATCAATGCGTCTAATTTATTCCTCTTCTGTCGGTTGGCCCGGGCCCGAGGGGTCGTCAACTCTGATAGGATTCCTTCGTACACGGGTGTGAGGTTGGCCACCAAAAACCAGCTTACTCGGCATTCACTATACGTTATAGGTTCCTCAGCCAGCCACCAGCCACCAGCCACCAGCCACCAGCCACCAGCCACTAGAGTCCTACAGTCCTACAGTACTGTAGGACTCTACCAGCCACCAGCCACCAGCCACCAGCCACCAGCCACCAGCCACCAGCCACCAGCCACCAGCCACCAGCCACCAGCCACCAGCCACCAGCCTACTTTAGAGGCGGAGACCTTTCTGCGCTGACCTCTCAGAGGCGAGCCGACGGTCCTAAAGTGTTGTCCGGTCACAGGACCACCCGACCCGGCCACCGGAAGTCACCTGCGACCCCCAGGCAGAAAATTCTCGGGCCTCAAAGATGGCCGCCGTCGCTACGAGAAGTGTTTTTCGTCTATGTCCCAAGCTCGGTACACTCTGACTAGAGGAAGTGGCTCACGAGGTCTACAGATCACAAGCGCTACGAGTCACAAGCGCCACATGGTGGCTAGTTAACAACATATCGAAAGCAAACAAAACCATTCGAGATTAAACTTGAAAGAAATACGTACGTAAACCGAAAAAAAATGGGGATGACCTACCCATCCCTTGAAGGGACCCCACGGGCTTAACTTCGGAGTTCAGATGGGATCCGGTGTTTCCCCGACGAGTAAGATACTCAGGGCAACCGCCTTTCCGCGAGCTACGGAGAACGGTGGGTAGGTAGATATATCTCTGGTCGTACGGTGGTTAGCCGAACTGCCCTGTCCCCAGGACGTGGAATAGCTATTTTTGGAGCCAGATTCTAGGACTTATGACCCCACGACCGACCGCCAGTCGTGGGCACGGGATTGAACCCATGTGCCGAGTCTCACAGACACCCCACGGCTTTCGCGGCACTAAGACCACTAGACCGTCGGCTATTCCATGAGAAGGTTCGGTTGAAATGGGGGGTTTGAATTCCACTCCGTGTAGTTGTTGTCCTCAGAAAAATTAAATTTTCGGCTAAGATTCGAACCTTTGTTCTGCCACTCTCCGGGCAGCCACTATGCCGGCACGCCTACGCCGTTACGGTATGCGAAGCCGGACAACTAGGAGTCATGCTGCGCGAGAAGCCACAGTCACCGAAGAAACGAGCCCGGTGTCATCAGTGCGCCTGCTCTCCGTAACCTGGAAGGCCGGCCCCGTACCGTCATTGGTATCGACACTGCTCATGACAGTGGAGGGCAATGGTTCAAAAGCCGCGCACTTTTTTTTTTTTTTTTTTTTTTTTAATTTTAATTTTCGTTTTCTTTGTACGAATTGTTCTTTCCAGCTATACCGTCCTTGTGACTCGGGCAACTGCAAAATGGCACTCTGACTAGAGGAAGTGGCTCACGAGGTCTACAGATCACAAGCGCTGCGGGTCGCAAGCGCCACAGCTCGCTAGCGCTACGGCTCGCTAGCGCTACGGGTCTCAAGCGCTCCTTGTGACTCGGGCAACTGCAAAATGGCACAGCGACAAAATTTTAAGTCAAATGCCACCGGCTTTCCACAGAAACACACACTTTACCTACCTATTCGGTTCGCGCTCTGCAACAGGCCAACGAGTGCGTGGAGCAGGACGGCGACCAGAGAGCATGAGGTGGTCGACCGGCCCTATAACATGCGTGCGATCCCGTCCCGCTCCGCCCACAGGCGCCGGCGCCAGGGACGGCCAGACCCCGTCAAAAGTCTCCGCCTCACGCGCGGATTCTCGCTGTAGCGCTTGAGACCCGTAGCGCTAGCGAGCTGTGGCGCTTGTGACCCGTAGCGCTTGTGATCTGTAGACCTCGTGAGCCACTTCCTCTAGTCAGAGTGCCATTTTGCAGTTGCCCGAGTCACAAGGACGGTATAGCTGGAAAGAACAATTCGTACAAAGAAAACGAAAATTAAAATTAAAAAAAAAAAAAAAAAAAAAAGTGCGCGGCTTTTGAACCATTGCCCTCCACTGTCATGAGCAGTGTCGATACCAATGACGGTACGGGGCCGGCCTTCCAGGTTACGGAGAGCAGGCGCACTGATGACACCGGGCTTGTTTCTTCGGTGACTGTGGCTTCTCGCGCAGCATGACTCCTAGTTCTCCGGCTTCGCATACCGTAACGGCGTAGGCGTGCCGGCATAGTGGCTGCCCGGAAAGTGGCAGAACAAAGGTTCGAATCTTAGCCGAAAATTTAATTTTTCTGAGGACAACAACTACACGGAGTGGAATTCAAACCCCCCATTTCAACCGAACCTTCTCATGGAATAGCCGACGGTCTAGTGGTCTTAGTGCCGCGAAAGCCGTGGGGTGTCTGTGAGACTCGGCACATGGGTTCAATCCCGTGCCCACGACTGGCGGTCGGTCGTGGGGTCATAAGTCCTAGAATCTGGCTCCAAAATAGCTATTCCACGTCCTGGGGACAGGGCAGTTCGGCTAACCACCGTACGACCAGAGATATATCTACCTACCCACCGTTCTCCGTAGCTCGCGGAAAGGCGGTTGCCCTGAGTATCTTACTCGTCGGGGAAACACCGGATCCCATCTGAACTCCGAAGTTAAGCCCGTGGGGTCCCTTCAAGGGATGGGTAGGTCATCCCCATTTTTTTTCGGTTTACGTACGTATTTCTTTCAAGTTTAATCTCGAATGGTTTTGTTTGCTTTCGATATGTTGTTAACTAGGCTTCAAAACGCCCAGAAAAGTGTATCTCGTGGGAGAAATTTTTCGAGCCGACACTTAGAAAAATTTCGCACCAAGTAGTGCTTTTCGTCTAAGTCTTTGAATGGAACTGAAAAAACTTTCCGCCAGCTCTCGATATGTTTGTTACCCAGGCTTCAAAACGCCCAGAAAAGTGTATCTTGTGGGAGAAATTTTTCGAGCCGACACTTAGAAAATTGCGCTCGGGCAAAGGGCACCAAGTAGTGTTTTTCGTCTATGTCCCAAGCTCGGTAAAGCTTGTTTTCGGGGGGCCACTTTTTTGGTGGCCAACTTCACACTCGTCTGATATTTCACCAATATTAGTTTAATATTACTGATAATACCTTCATATTACATACATATTGCTCATATTTTTTGTCAATAGTATCAATGTAATTACCCATATTACTTACAATATAAAAACATTACTCTCATATCACTAATAATACCAATAATCCTCCGTACATGGCTAAAGGCAGTTGACGACCCGTTGGTTGTCCCTCGCTGACCGGCCCAGCCCCAGCCCGCACACTAAACATTTATGCTTTTTTTTGTGCATGGTTATGCAGCAGAACGTGCAATTATAGTTATGCACCTCGCTCCGTGAATATCTATGCACGAAATTGTGCATTCATATGCACTAATGTACACAAAAATAAACATAGTTTTGTTTAATATTTGTGCATAACTGTAGGAGCGGTGCGGGCTCCCGCCAGAATGTCGGTGGCCGAACTGCCGAGTGCTGCGGGGCGGGGAGGGGCGAGGGACGGGCCGGACATACCCCGCGCGCGCGCGGCGAGGAGTAGCGCCGAGCCTCGCCCGCCCCGCAGCAGGCCCCGCAGCACGGCGTCTCTACGAGGTGGCGTTTCAACATACTTTTCACTTACACTGGAAACCCAAGTGTGTGAATGTCGCGCACTTGTAAGTGTGAGTGTTTTTAAATCCGTACTCTTTTGTCCCCTGAAGTATCTGAAATTTCTAGGAAAAGTCACCCTTGTACTTGTACTTGTTTTAGTGTGCGAATAAAGAAATTCTTCAAAACTTGAGTTCTCCATGGGTTTCCAGTGTCTGCCACTCGTTTGTTAGACGGCATAGTACAATCAGGTGACTTATAACGTAAACGGAACGTGCAGCAGAAAAGTTAGAAAATCAAAGGTAAACAATATTTTCACACTTGACTATTTATTTGGGTATGAAATCCATGAAAGAATTATTATTCGATTCACATTTTATGAGTTGGGAGGAAACACATTTGCATGAAATTACGAATCAAGGCAATTTTTATCTCATATCATTTTAATAAGTGCTTACTAGTAGCTCCTGCAATGCTGACTTCGTGTTAGATTCTGATATAGTCGGCATCAGTTCGAAATTGCCGCGCTTTTACCTGGATTTCTCATACTCTGTCCAACAGCTCAAATGTGCTATCGCTCCTCTTAGAAAAAATTTCCAAACAGTGATTCAGTGTTTTGGAATGACGTATTCTCCATCTGACCCATCTTGTGAGTCGATGAAAATTGTCTGTCTATAATATTATCGACAAGAAGCGAGTGAAAAGTCTAATGTTTACGTGTACTTTTGCCTTTCCGTTCAGTTGGTGATCCCGAAACAGCCAAGATGGCCGCTGTGTGACGTCACTGCGCATGAGACGCCAGCCCAAAATATAAATTAATGAAATTCCTCATCCGCGTTTCGAAAAGAAAAAAAATACTCATCAAAACTCTTTAAATTTTATAAAACCGATTTCCCCTCTTCGCCGCGGCAGCCCGACGGCTCAATTTCATTATTGAAATATTAAATGTACCCCCTACCTCCTCGGTGGGCGGAGCCTAGCGGACAGATCTACTCGCCAAAAATCAGTGTTCTGCGCATCCCAAGTATCGCCTTTTCTCTGAAAATATACGATTTCCCGGGGTTTCCCGGGTCGCAGAAGGCGGCCGGGACATTTTCCGAGCCCTCGGACCCGTTTGCGGTGCTTTCCCGCCGCGCCGCGTCCCGAAACATCGCCGCAGACCGCCGGGCGCGCGCCGCCCGAGTCTGGCGTCTCATGCGCGGCGCGGCGTCAGTTCGTGGCGCGGCACAGCACGGGTCGGGCCTACTGGAAACAGACGCGCAAACTCGCGCGCTCATTGGCTGCATTTGAAAAGCTCGCCTCCCTAAATGGCACTTCGCCTCCAGGTTTTATGGCGTTGAGACAGGCGAGTGCGTGCGCCGCGTGAGCCCTGCAAGCGCCTTCGCGAGAGCCGTGTGCGCTGCGCGGTGAGCCCCCCCCGTTTGTCAAACCCGCTCCCGGTGCGCGGCCTGGCCCCCGAGCGGCTGACCGCGGTTAACACTCTCCACCGGGGCCCAGCAACCCCTGCGCGTCCGAACCGCGTCCGAGTGTCGTCGGGGACGGGCCCAAGTCCTCCGGTGCCGGGGACGACAGCCGACTCGACCGTGCTGAATGGTGTTGTGTTGTGTGTGAAGTGAGGTTAAGTGAGGTTAGGGATGGACGACCAGAGAGCTATGATGCACGGTGTTGGGAGCCAGGTCGGGATGATGCCCCAGCCGTACGGCATGCAGGCCGTGGAGCCGGGCCACGCGCCCCCGGCCACCCCGGACCAGGAGACCCGGAAGCAGGACATCGGCGAGATCCTCCAGCAGATCATGAACATCACGGACCAGTCCCTGGACGAGGCGCAAGCAAGGTGAGATGTCATGTCATTGGCTGTGGGCTGCTGCCACAGCTGACACTGTGTGGGCTGCGTTCCCATGATTGTGGTGGGTCTGTGGAGGAGTCGTGTGCTGGGGTTGGGAGTTTGTCTGGGCTGCGAAGTGTGGTGGCAACTGTCACGAGTCCAAGAGGTGTCTGAGACGATAAGTCTGAATTGACTGTCTTTGTGTTGTCGTTCAGAGAAGAGAATAATGAATATTCCTATTGAAATGTCAAATTAATGTATTGTCAGTAGTGTGACGTAAAGTTTCTTGTGTTCTGATGTTGCACCTTCTCATCGTCGCACTCAAACATGAAGCAAAATTCTAATGACACTCTCGACTTGATCTCGACAATCATCATTACTTCAGAATATTAACCGTTACTCTGTCAGTTTAAAGTCGATGTTGTTTGTGGTTTGTATACATTCCGTCACTTTGTTTACAAGTTGTCAAGCATTTATTTATAGCTGTTCTTGATTATTACATGCTATATTTTAGTTTTATTGACAAATTAATTCGGAAAATAATTATGTTCAGAAGTGTTGCTAGTATTTTTCTGTAAAGTAAGTTGTATTGATATTTTAATAAGTTTCTAACACACTGTTCGCTTTGAAGGAAAAGCAATCTTTGTTTACTTCTGTGTTAAGTTTTAACCAAAGTGACCATGGTTGACAGTTCACTATCAGCTCTATCAGTACTGTTTTTCTCTGACTTGTGCAGTATAAGGAAATATCCTAGTCTGTTTACACTTATTCTTATTTTTATTTTGAACAAGAAAATGCCTGAGTATACTGCAAAACTCTTATGGAATGACACTGATACTGAAATGAAGCCATTCTTGGCCAATTCCATTTCTGAAAAATTTCTCGAGGCGCGTTGCGTTCTCGCCCTGAGCGCCCCCGGATTCCTGGAACTCCTCACTAATTGCCCGGCCGGCTCCAGCTGCGGCTCCAGCCTGCCACGGAGCGTAGACCGTCCCTTCAATGCGAGTGGCATTGTCACTTCGGGGCGCTCGGAAATTCCAGAGCAGATCCCTCGGGCGTGGTGGCGAGTTCCAGTTCCAGGGAGGTTTCTGTCCTCGCGTCCTACTATTATTTTATTTTTTGTACCCCGGCGCGGTGTGGGCTCGAGTGTTGCCACTGGTGTAACACGCGTTGTTCTATGCGTGGTGTGTACATTGTCAGCTGATTGTCAACGTAAACACACCGCCGCCCCGCGCCGCCCCGCGCCAGGGCCAGGGCAGGTGTTATCGGGGTAAATAGTGTCAGTCTCCGTGACCAAACAGCCCGGAGTTTATGTGGTGGAGATAGGCCCTTACCCGGCCGCGGGCCGGGGCCGGGGGAACAGGGTGCTAGAGACACCTTATCGAGTTGTTGTCGAATCAATGTTTGACGTTTGCACTCATCCCTTGGCACGCGCTGGCTCTCACTTCCGCAAGTCCTTGCGTACCGTGCCTGTCTCGACCTTTTGCACTACTTGTCTGAGCTTTTGCTCAACGATGCCGTTCTGCACACTAAACCCTTATGCACTTTGTTGTGCATAAGCTTTGCAGGATTTTAAGCAACCATAACTATGCACAACTTTTTTCTGCAAAACTTTGCTTAGCTTTGTCCCTTATGCACAAATTCGTGCAGAATTATGTACAATGTGTGCTTAGTGGTGCGTAAAATTTTGTGCATAACTATGGTTGTATATAATCGTGCATAACGATGCAAAATTCATGCATGCACTGTTAAACCAAGTGTGCAACTGTTCAACACTTGAATGTGTGCAGCTTCCAGTCTTACACGTCCAAGTGTACAACTCGGTATTTGTGCAATTCCAAGTGTCAAACTTGCCAGTTGTGCACTTGTAAGTGTTTAACTCGACATTTGTGCACTTGCATGTGTTCAACTTCCCCGTGCAACACTTCCCTTGTTGAATACTTGCAAGTGTACAACTGTCGAGTTAAACACTTACAGGTGTACGACTGCCGAGCTTGACACTTCCGATTGCACAAATACCGAGTTGCGCACTTATTGCACCTGTTATACTGGAAGTTGCACACTTACAAGTGTTGAACAGTTGAACACTTGGTTTTACAGTGTAAGGGTTCAGTGTGTAGCGTTTGGCCGCCTGCTCAATCTGTGGCCATCACTTTGCGCGCGGATTTTCAAGTGACGCCGGCGCCGGCCGCGTGTGTGTGTGTGTCTGTGTGTGTGTGTGTGTGCGCGCGAGAGAGAGGTGTCAGGTTCCGCGGCGCGGCTCTGGCGGTAACCCAGTTTCGGCGTCGTTTCTTTTTCGACGCCGGTTTTAGGCCCCTTAGGGCGGGTGGGGCGGGGCGGGGCGGGGCCCCACGGCGGCTGGGCTGGGCTGGGCCCCGCGTGGGGTGGGTCGGGGATAACTAAGTACTCGACTCAGACTGTCACACCCTCGATTAGCCGGCCCGACCCCGGGCCCGGGCCGGGCCGTGCCAACCTTCACCCCGCCGCCGCGCCACGCCGCGCCACGCCTCCGCGGGTCAGTAAACTTTTACGGCCCGGGGGGCAGCCAAGGCCACGGCGCCTTAGGGTGGCGGGGCGGGGCGGGGCGCATCACCCTCGCGGGCCACTGCTAAAAAAAAAGTGACAGGGACGGCGAGTGTGCGATGCACGTGTAAATTTTTTTGTGCAAAAGTATTATTGTTATTCGCACCGCATGCTTGCCATTGTACTGCACTGTTAAACCAAGTGTTCAACTGCTCAACACTTGTATGTGTGCAACTTCCAGCCTAGCACGTGCAAGTGCGCAATCGGCAACTGTGCAATTGCAAGTGTCATACTCGTCAGTTGTACTCTTGTAAGTGTTCAACTTGTGCACTTGCAAGAAGTGTTCAACTGCCCCATGCAACACTATCCTTGTTGAACACTTGCAAGTGCACAACTGTCGAGTTAAACACTTAGAAGTGTACTACTGGCCAGTTAAACACGTGAATTTGCACAATTGTCGATTGTGCACTTGTACGTGCTAGGCTGAAAGTTGCACACATACAAGTGTTGATCAGTTGCACACTTGGTTCAACAGTGTGCGTGACTTTTATGGGAAATTTGTTGGTACGTTTGTTATTATTTTCACGTATTTTGACGAAATGTACTTGGCAGAATTACTGCGGGATTACACGTGAATGACAAGCCAACGTGTACCCAGGATGACAGTAGACGCCGCCCCCTCGGGAAAATTCTTACCCTTTCTTAATCAAATGTACGAATAATGAAATGAACACACCTACAAGTGTGCGACATTCACACACACTTCGGTCTCCGGTGGAATTTTTCGAATGTTCGCGCGCCGCGGTGAGCCCTGCAGGTCCGCCGGATCGGGGCCGGATCCGGATCTGATCGCGCAGTGTTTTCTGCTGTCCGATTTGTCTCCCGTGCTCCCCGCGACACGCCAAGCGCCGCCCCGCGCCGCCCCGCGCAGCCAAGATTGAAAGCCGACTGACTGATGGGGTTTTTGCCGGATCAAATGGCTGTCGGGTGTCGTGGGAGCTTGGGGGCGGGGCGGGGCGGGGCGGGGCGGGGCGGGGCGGGGCGGGGCGGGGCGGGGCGGGGCGGGGCGGGGCGGGGCGGGGCGGGGCGGGGCGGGGCATGGTGCTCTGGGCCCGGTCCGGAGTGCAACGCCGATGTGCGCGGGCCTCGGTCCAGGAGCTTTTTGTTCAATGAAAATCGAAGTGTGCGAATGTCACACACGTGTAGGTGTATATATGAATTTCCATCAGTACATTTCACCCAACAAGTGCGAGGAAAAGTCAAGGGAAAGTCGTATCTGTCCTTATTTAAGTGCACGATTGAAAAGTCATTCGCGTTCAAGTGTGCGATATTCACACACTTGTGCGTGATTCTACTGACTGTCACTTTTACGTGTCATGCGCCCGAGTTTACCTTCGAACTCGTTGCGCAAGTGAAGCCGAGACTGGTCGCACATCCCTCTTCCGCAATTCGGAAGGCGTAGGTGATTTGTAGTGTACTACTAACTGGCAGAGAAAAGCATTCCATTTCTTTGAATATTGTGACGTTGCGTCAGCTGACAATAAGTCATGGAAGAAACAGTTCTGAAATTTTTTAAACGTAAAATTTAGAGAAATTAACGAAAATTCAAAGCTAAACTTAGAGAAAATAAATGAAATATTAATAAAAAAAAATTAGGAAAATTCCGAAATTGTTTTAAAAATTTCCAGAAAATTCGGAAAAATTCCCGACAGTTGTTCAACAAATTTCAGAGTTGTTTCTCCCTAGTAATAAGTAGTATGATAAGCTACCTGGAACGCTGCGATAAATTCACTCAGTCTAATTTCGCTCTCTCTCTCTGTCTTTTCAGGAAACACACGCTCAACTGTCACCGAATGAAGCCCGCACTCTTCAGCGTCCTGTGTGAAATCAAGGAAAAGACAGGTGAGTTTCCCTCTCTCTCCCACCGCTCAGCTTCAGCTCGCATTATGATTGGCTGCTAAGCGGTTGGCTGCCGCCAAATGGCCGCGCGCTGGACGGTTTGATTCCGAATGTGTTTTATTCTCGCATTTTCTTTTCTTTCTTTCTTTCTTTTCCTCTTGCGGGGGCTGGAATGGATGGTGTAATCACCATGTGATTGACAGCTCGGTTCCGCTCGCCGCTGCACCGACCACATTTTCATTCCTTCCTCTTATTTTTTTTTTTTTTATTATTTTATTTTTTCCCTCGACCACGCCCCCGCTCACCTCTCTACACTGTAATCTAACTTTGCTGTTTGCGGGTTTCCTTCCTTATGTATGTGTGGGCTCGTCCGATTTTTGTTTCTTTGTTGTTGTTTTTGTGGCTTGACCGCTGCCTTTATCATTACATGTCGCATTTTCCGACGTCGCGATTCGAACGCGTTTCAGACGGTCTGTCTACCCCCTGGTCCCTGTGCTGTGCGGTGCGGTGGCAGCCAAGTGCCTTACTGAACGGGGCGGGGCGGGGCGGGGCGGGGCGGGGCGGCGCAGCGGTGGGAGCCGCGCTATTTTCGTGACAGTGATATGGCAGTCTTTGTGTGGGGCGGGGTGGGGTGGGGTGGGGTGGTCGGGGGTAGAACCGGGGCGGGGGGGGGTCCCATTGACTTGTTTTCGGCTGGGGGTGGGGTGGGGCGGCGCGGCGCGGAGGGGTGGCGGGCTGGGGGTGGCGCCCCGCCGCCGCCGCCCCGGCTGCCAGCGCGCCGCGCGGATACCGGTCGGGTCGGGTCGCCCGGGCGGGACAGCCAGGGCTGGCAGGCAGGCGAGCAAGCAGGCGGGCGGGCGGCCCGAGCTGGCGGCCGACTACGGGGGTGGCCCGCCTCGCCCCGCCTCGCCCCGCCTCGTCTCGCCCCACCCCGCCCCACCCCGCCCCACCCCGCCCCGCCCCGCCTGGATGCCGCGCCCCGGCCGCCTGCCGCCAGCCGCGGCCTTTAGGGTCGGAAGTGATCGAAAGTTCGTCAACCCTTTACCTTACCCTATCGGTACGTACTTCTAAGACCCCGGCCCCGCGGCACGCTACAACCCGTTTTAGGCTCGACATCTCGAGGGATGTCAACCGACAACCCCTGCACTGGTAAAACTAAGGCGTAGTTGTACGCCTTTCATGAAGCGTACCGTTCGTACGCCCTTCTTGAAGCGTACAAGAGCTTATGCGCTCTTTTCCTCCTATCTATAAGCATGAGGGAATTTTCGTGAAGCGTAGTTGTATGCTTCAAGAAGGGCGTAAGGTCTTCAAGCGTAGTTGTACGCTTGAAATCCCTGATCCCCTGATCCCTGAGGATACTAGGCCGCACAGAGTTTACCTGATGCCAGATGGGATCGGGCAGTTCGGAAGATGTTGACACGAGTTCGGGCTAATGTAACAGCGCGTTTACGAATCAAGATTTCATTCTCACACACAGCAGTTTTTTAAAAAAATTAGTTAAGTGTACAATTAAAATTCACGCAGCTCCAAGTCTGCAACATACACATGCTTGGGTCCACACTATAAACCCTTTACGCACTCTGTTGTGCATAAGCCGTGCAGGACTTGAAGCTTCCATTATGTACCGATTTTTTCTGCATTACTATGCTTAACTCAGTCTCTTAGACAGAAATTTGTGCATAATTATGTACAAAGTGTGCATAGTTAAGCATAAAATTCTGAGCTTAAACTATGGTTGTATACAATCGTGCATAACGATGCAAAAATCATGCGTAAGGGTTTAGTGTGTCCTTTGTGCGTGTGTGCTAGTTCGCCATCTGCGTAGCGGTGGTTACAGCGTGCGCCGCGTTTCCTATAAATATGAGGGAAAAAGTGCAACCGCGCATACACTGTGCGTAAAACACGCCGGGGTGGTGGGGCCGTGCCGTGCCGTGTTTGGGGGGCTCCCTCCCGTCCTCGTTTCAGTCTGTCGGGTGGGGGGGGGGGGGGCAATTTATTTTCCCAAAGGAGGTGCACCCTCGGGTGCAGCGTGGGAGCCACGTGTGGGCGCGGGGGGCGGCGCCCCGTCCCGTCAGCGGCAGCAGGCACGGCCCTGGCTGGCACCGGGGCACGTGTATTTTTGTTTACGTCTACTTCGGGACGCTCGAGTCGCAGCAGCCCCCTCCCGCTCGCGCTCGCTCGCTCTCTTTCTCGCTCTCTTTCTCGCTCTCTTTCTCGCTCTCTTTCTCGCTCTCTTTCTCGCTCTCTTTCTCGCTCTCGCTCTCTCTCGCTCTCTGCTCTCTCGCGCTCTCTCGCTGGCTCTCTCTCGCTCGCTCGCTCGCTCCCTCTCTCGCTCTCTGCTCTCTCGCGCTCTCTCTCGCTCTCTCGCTCTCTCTCGTTCTCTTTCTCTCTCTCGCTCTAGCTCCCTCGCTCCAGCTCCCTCGCTCTCGCTCTCTCGCTCGCTCTCTAGCTCTCTCGCTCTCTAGCTCTTCCGCTCTCTCTCGCTCCCTCTCCCTACGCGTGCGTGCCTGCGTGCGTTGCTCCGTGAGCCCCACGCACGGCCTCGCACGCGAGTGACACCCCCACCCAACCCATCGCCGGACTCGCCCGCCCCGCGCCGCCCCGCCCCGCGCCGCCCCGCCCCGCGCCGCCCCGCCCCGCGCCGTCCTGCCCGCGCACACGAGGGGGCGCTCGATACACTGTTGAAAACACAGTCTCCGAAACCGCGCCTTTTGCGCCGTGTGTCAACTGTCGTAAATCTCCCGGTCCGCCGCCGCTGGCCGCCCGCAGCTCTCACGATGCGGACGATACTGAACCCGTCATATAAACGTTGACTTTTAAGTGGAGGATGATGACCTGCTTGATCCATACCGCTCTGTCCGGGTTTGCACCTGTGCCACGGGGAGAGGGTCGCGAACCCTGCACACTAAACCCTTATGTTCGCGATTTTTGCATCGTCTCTGTAAAAAATATATTTGTAAATGTACGACTTTTTTCGTAATTTGTGATTCATAAACGGTGTTGTAACTTAACGATCGAAATCGTAAATTTACGAGAGCCTGTTTGTGCTCGTTTAAGAATCACAAGTCGACACCAAGTGTCCCTATAATTTTGTAATTTAACGACAGTTATCACGGAAAATTTTTCCGTAACTCTTACAAACATTTCTCACTGTGGTTATGCACAATTATGCAACCATAGTTATTCACAAAATTTTATGCCTAGCTATGCACACATGATTATGCATAACTTTGGACACAAGGGACAGATTTGGGCATAGTTATGCAGCAAAAATTGTGCATGATTGAGGCTGCTTCAAGTCCTGCAAGGCTGATCCACAACATAGTGCACAAGGGTTCAGCGTGCACCGCGACGCACACCTGCTGCGGACCCCTCGCCCCGCCCGGGTTGTCCTCTACCTGCCGAGAGGCGGCCAAGCAGATGTGGGGAATAAAAACTTTCTTTTCGACGGATCTTGAAAGGGGATTTGGGGAGGGGGGGGGGGGGTGTCATGTGTGACCTGAAGGAGGAGGGGCGGTTGACTCCGTGACCCTGTCTGACCCCCTCTCCCCACCCCTCCCCCTCTGGTGACAATAGGTGTGCCGAGCCGATCTGGTCGGGAGGGGAGGGGGAAGGGGGCTTCAGCTTCGGTTTAGGTGGCGTTGACTTGTGAGGGTCCCCACCGATAACTACACCACAAACATACGTGTCTACCCTGCAATACCTTGCGCCGTGACACTTAACATTTTATTGAATTGGAAAAGGGTTTCCCTAAGGAAAATACATATTTCGTCCATCGCACTATCTAAGGGGTGGTCCACGGAGTGTTATTTTTCTAGGACTCATAACACTCTTCATGAAGATCGCCCGTATCCGTATTGCCCGGTCTGGCCGGCCAATTACGTCTTGAAGCCCTTTTTATTATTATTTTTCCGTTCTCCGGAACCGCGACCGAACCGAACGGCGCTCCTGGCCCTGGTAATGATGGGTCCTGCGCGGGGCGTGGCGGGGCGGGGCGTGGCGGGGCGGGGCGGGGCGTGGCGGGGCGTGGCGGGGCGGAGAAGGGAGGGGTGTCCCTAATGAGTTGTAAATGGAGTGCGAACGCGGCGCCACGATGGCTCCTGGAGAGAAGGACGCCGTCAGACAAGGAGGACGCTGTCAGACGGGTAGGACGGCGTCGGAGACGGGTAGGACGGCGTCGGAGACGGGTAGGACGCCGTCGGAGACGAGGAGGACGCCGTCGGAGACGAGGAGGGCGACGTCGGAGACGAGGAGGGCGACGTCGGAGACGAGAAGGACGCCACGCCGTCAGAGACGAGGAGGACGCCGTCAGAAAGGACAGGTCGCCAGTCGTTGTGAAGCCTCTATCCGCTTGACGGATGATGGGAGGACTTTCCGATCCGCCCGCAGCCGTCGTCCTCGGCGTCGTCTTTGGCACTGTCCCAGACTACGTCCACGTCGTCGTCCTCGGTCACGTCCTCGATCGGCATCGTCCCCGCCTTCGTCCTAGCCTTTGTCCCCGCCTTCGTCCACGCCTTCGTCTCCGCCTTCGTCGCCGCCGTCCTCCACGTCTTCCCCGACGTCATCGCCCTCGTCGCCGTCGCCGACGTCGTCCGCTCGTCGTCGACGTCGTCACCGTCGACTTCGTCACCGCCGTCGTCCTCCACGTCGTCGACGTCGTCACCGTCTACGTCGTCACCGTCTACGTCGTCACCGTCTACGTCGTCACCGTCGACGTCCTCCACGTCGTCCTCCACGTCACCCTCCACGTCGTCCTCGACGCCGTCCTCCGTCGGCGGGGACCCCTTGGGACCGGGCGGCTCGTCGTGTCGCTGGTCGGCGCGTCGTTGCCGCTCGGCGGAGCCCCGCACGGAGCCCAGCGAGGCCCGGCCCGGCCGGGCCCGGCACGCCCGCCCCGCCCCGCCCCGCTCCCCTCTGCCTCCACCCTCCCCCGCGCCGTGCCCGCTGCGCCCCGCGCCGCCGAGCGCCTCTCTCCCCCCCCCCCCCCCCCCCCCCCCCCCCCCCCCCCCGCCCCTGCGCCGACGGCGTTGTTGCCGATGTGATCTCTCAGGATGGCTGCTGTGAGGCCGCCCTGCCCAGCCTGGACGCTGCCGCCCATGACTCTCCGCCTCATGACTCCTTTCTCAAATCTCGTCCGTCCACGAATTTGAATTAAGTTTGAATGGGAGGGCGGGGCGTAGAGGAGGACGCGGTCGAACTAGATGTGTCACACTGTACACACTAAACCCTTGTGCATTTTGTTGTGCATAAACATGCAGAATTTTAAGCATCCATAATTATGCACAATAAAATGCATAAGGACTTAGTGTTACCGTGTGGTGTCTGAAACGGTGTGTCGTGTTTGGCGTGGCGCGTTTTGTTAAGTGGCTTGTAAGTGAGTGCACCCTAACTGTATTTGTATGTTTTTGTGCAAACGTTCGTGCAAAGTTAAACCTACATACCTTTTCACACAAATTTATGCGAAAAACTTCATGAACTTTTACAAATGTATGTACAAAATCGTTCAAATCACCGCACATATTTCTGTGAAAAATTTGATTGTTTAACTTTGTACAAATAAAAGATACAAATCCAGTTAGTGTGTGTAAATGGTTTGGCGGGTTGGTAGTGTGGTTGGCGTATTTGTAAGTGTGAGTGGTGCATGGCGGGTTTGTAAGTCCGAGTGGCATACGGCGGGTTTGTGAATGTGCTGAACGTCTCGTCTGTGTGTGTGTGTGAGAGAGAGAGAGGGTGGGGTGAGAGGGCAAGAGAGAGAGAGAGAGAGTGCGTGCGAGTGTGTGGTGGCAGCACTGTGCCCTGGCTCCGGGGAGCTCCGAGCTGTTTCGCCCTGACGGCCCCCTTGGCCTCCGAGATGAAATAGTTGAATGATTCATGGTGATTCCTCCTCGGGCCGTGGAGTGCAACATTGCTGGGAGGGGGGGGGGGGGGGGTTCCCTCCGCACAAACTCATTCTGCCTATACCGCTATAAGGGGCCGGGAGGAGAACTTATTTTCCAGGATTTCTGCCGCCCCGCTGTTCCAGGGTACCTTTGCCTGCGGGTCCCCCCCCCCCCCTCCTGTGACGGCACGGTCCTGACCTGGGCGTAGGGGCAGCGCGCGCGCGCTCTCGCCGTGGGGAGCATGGCAGTCATGATATTGTAGTGTGACGGAGATGCATCGAGTCGGGGGTGGTTCAGGGCAGGAAGAGGGAGGGCGGGGACGGAGAGAGACAGAGAGAGACATAGAGAGAGACAGCGAGAGACAGAGAGCGAGAGAGAGAGAGTCGAAGCCGAGGGGGTATGCACTCGCGTAATAGTCGGGTCACTCTGTCCGTAATAGCACGCGTAATAGTATGCGTAATAGTGGCGTAATATCCGAAATTCTCAAAAATGTTCCTATTTTTGGGTTGTTTTGGACTGTTTTTAGCTAAATCCCGATATTTTTGAGGCGTAATAGAGCGTAATAGACGTAATAGTCGGGTCACAGGTTTTGAGAGTGCATACCCCCTCGGTCGAAGCGGGAGAGAATCTGTGGTGGGGACGTGCTGTGTTACGCCCTTGGTTTGGCGGTGTACCCTGCGCCAGTGCCCCTGCCGCTGGCCGGTCAGGACAGCGTGGAAACTCGCGCGCGCGTGTGTGTGTGTGTGTGTGTGTGTGTGCGTGCGCTGGCCTGCTATCTCGTTGTGACCCGCTACGCCGCCACCGGCCATGCGATGTGTACCGTCACCCTTCACCTCCCGCTCTCTACCTTTCTGTTTCACAGTAAGCAACTTTGTGTGTAAGGTAACTGAGAGCACGACCCTTCCCCCTTCCCGCGGTCGATATACTCGAGTTTTGTAATGTTCTGATAGTTTTAACACAACTATGCCGCCTGTGGTTCGGCCGCATAGATCTAAATCAGCCATAGGATGGAAATACTGATGCATATCACGATGCCATGAAAATGGAACTGCCGCCTGACGCATAAAGATTTGACAAGCCCGCACAAGGGTTCAGCGTGCACACATACATGTGCGCGACATTCACACACTTGGGTTTCGCCAGTGAAATGCGTCGACGCGTGGTCGCAAATGTGTTCCTGACGCCAGCACTGTGTGTACATACATGCCCTTCTGCTGTGCGCCGTGCGTCCGGCGGCGTGGCAGGTCGCAGTGTGAGTTACGATCGGTAAGAGATTGGTCGGACGGCTGCCTTTTGGTTACCCACCTAAATGTTTGGCGGGCCCCGCCCCGCCCCGCTCAGACCAGCCACACCCCACCCCACCCCACCCCGCCCCGCCCTCTGTCGGTCGATGTGGCGCGGCGCGACGCGTAGGCGACGCTCGACCAGCGCGCGCGCGCGAGCACGCTCTGCCGTCAATAATGGGTGCCGGTCCTCGCAGAACAGCAGATTCAGTAGCAGACGACGGCGCACACCTGCTGCAGATGCGGTAGCAGACGACGGCGCTCACCTGCAGCAGATGCGGTAGAAGCGATGGCGTAGATGCGAGCGTAGATGCAGCTGCGTCGATATGATGCGATGAACCTGAAAGCTTGGCTGGTTGCATGTGGTGCAGGCGCGCCCACCCCGCACCCCGCCGCACCCCGCCGCACCCCGCCGCACCCCGCCCCGCCACACCCCGCCACGCCCCGGCGGGGCCTAAAGCGCCGTTGCGCCCCCTGTCCTCGGCCTGTCGCGTCGGCTGCGCTTCGCACCTTATTACCCTCAACACGAGACGCGTCGCCCTGCATTTGGCGCCGGCTCGGTCCCGTATAGCCTCGCCCCGCAGAGACAAAATGACAGAGAGAGAGAAAAAAATATCCCTATTTTTGAGAGAGAGAGAGAGGGTGCTTATTAGAAAGAGAGAGACAGAGATAATTAGTCAGAGCGAGAACACAGAGAAGTCAGAGTTTGGATCGAAAAGACATGAACTGGCTGTCGCAACGTTAACAAATAGGTGAAACTTGGTGTAATGTAATAATTGGTCAACCAATAAATTGCTGTGGCGTACATGATTCAGAGTGATCACAGAATCTTAATAAACTGGGAAACTGGGAATAAGCACGGGGAAAAAAAGACGGGTAATACTGTGGTCGTCCTACGCTTCTCGTTTCGTCCTAGGGAACAATTCCAGTTGACAAAATTGACTGGAGCTCGTATCCCTAGTTGACGAAATATGTAAAGTTGCGATGACAGGACCGAAGGACGACCTGGAGCATGAGAACAACCGGGGTGAGAGACCCTTTAAGGGTTCGTTGTAGTGGAGGTCCAGAATTGGCGCGCTGGAACTCAAGTGTATGAATGTCACACACTTGAGCAAGTAAACGTTTGAAATTGTTCTCAGAATCTCGTACAGATGAATGTCGTACCCGAGGGGTCGACCACTTGAAATATTTGTGTACATGGAATATATTCCAGTTGGAATATCTGGAATATTTTTGGAATATGTCGAACAATATTTTTGGAATATCAGGAAAATGTGGGATAATATTTTTGGAATATGAGGGATATCTTGGAATATTTGGAATATGAGGGATATCTTGGAATATTTGGAATATTTTTGGAATATTTGGAATATTTTTGGACTGGAATATGTTGGAATATCTGGAATATTTTTGGAATATTTGGAATATTTTTCAATGTGTACATGGAATATCCAAGTGGTCGACCCCTCGGTCGTACCCATGACGTTTTACAAACTCACACACCTGCAAGTGTGTGACATTCAGACACGTGGGTTATTTCCAGCGCGGAGTAGGGACGTTGCCCGCGGCCCGGCCCGGGGCGCCGGCGTGTCACTTTCGGACGCGGCCGGCGCGGGCTGGGTGGGCGGCGGCTGCGCGGCGGGGCCTAACCTGGGCCCGACCCCTGCGGGGTGGCTGCCTGGCGGGGAGAGCGCTTTAATTAACAAACCAAAGAAAGGCATTCTTTTTCATCCGTTTTTACAAGCCATTAAGTTTGGCTTTGGCAGCAGTCGTCGGGCCCGGCCGGTAGGGCGCGCTGAGGTGGGGCCAGACCCAGCCTCCCGTCCCGCCCGCATCCTGGCGGCATTTTTACTTTTTTTTCGCAATCGCATTTTCTTTATTTTCAAAAATTGGGGAAAATAAATTTTTTTCAACGAGCATGTATTTTTTTGTTTGGTCGTGTCATGGCGGCGTTGACCGGGATTAAGTCTTATGCGGTATGATCCAGATTATCCCGATTATTACACACACACACACACGCACTCTCGTTATCTAATCGCGCTACTGCTTGCTTGGCGCCAATCTGTGCTGCTGCGGTTGCCAGGTGTGCAAGAGAGACGCCACGCGGCACTGTAAAATTTTTAAATGTTTTGTAAATTTACGTCATTTTTTTCTAGCTTTTTTAAATTTTTAAACGGTGTTTTAAATTGGCGATCGTTATCGGAAACTTAGGAAAGCCTATTTAAGCTTGTTTAAGGATGACAACCCAATACCAAGCGTCTTTACAATTTTTTTAAATTTTACAGTTTGACACATCGTTACATTTACGACGTTTCCCGTAGAAAGTTTTCCCGTTACCCCTTATAATCATTACTCACAGTGGGCGGACGACTCTGCAGCAAAGAGAAACTTGAATTTCCTTACGATGAAACCTCTGCCTTCTAATAAGGCGACTGTTCCTTTTTTTAAAAGCCGTTTTTTTCCTCGTATCTGCGGTAGTTATATTTTTGTATTTATTTTGTACTTTTGGCGTTGAGATTAGTTCCCGCTGACCCGGCGCGGGCGGGGCGGGGCGGGGCGGGGCGGCGCGGCATCAGGCCGGTCAGCCTTTGAACTCGCCGCCACCGCCACGCCCCGCCCCGCGAGCTTTAATCGTGCTGTGTCGGCGCTTCAAATACCAACATGAAAATCAAAAATTTCGGTCTTCATGTGTATACCCGTTTATTGTGAAGTATAGGAAAACAAAAATGATACCCTGCTGTAGAATTTTTTTTCTATGTCGAGCGGGTGGCGCGGCGTGGTGGGGCCGGCAGACCGCCGCGGCTGATTGACGTCCACGCAGCGGCCCATGACGTCCCCCCCCCCCCCCTTCTCTCTCTCTCTCTCTCTCTCTCTCTCTCTCTCTCTCTCTCTCTCTCTCTCTCTCTCTCTCTCTCTCTCTCCCTCCTTACCCCCTCCTTCCCTCTCTGTTCCCCACGCTCGCACAAGTCTATGGGAAGCAGAGCTGGAGATGGTCCGCTCCGAGCCTCTGTCCGCCGCCACGACAATTCCAAAAGCAGGAGAGACAACAGGACACTGCACTGCCGCAGGAGAGACAACAGGACACTGCACTGCCGCAGGAGAGACAACAGGACACTGCACTGCCGCAGGAGAGACAACAGGACACTGCACTGCCGCGCTGGAGAGACAACAGGACACTGCACTGCCGCGCTGGAGAGACAACAGGACACTGCACTGCCGCAGGAGAGACAACAGGACACTGCACTGCCGCAGGAGAGACAACAGGACACTGCACTGCCGCGCAGGAGAGACAACAGGACACTGCACTGCCGCAGGAGAGACAACAGGACACTGCACTGCCGCAGGAGAGACAACAGGACACTGCACTGCTGCAGGAGAGACAACAGCACTGTTAGAAAAATCATGCTGAAATTTCATTAAAAGTTAATGTAATTTGAATCACTTTTTTGTTTTGAAATTTCATGACCAAGAAAATGTAATGAAATTTCATAACACAGAGTTTTGAAATTTCAAAATATGTGTAATGAAACTTCAAAAGATTTTAATGAAACTGCAGTACAAATCTGCGCTTATTTTTCAAAACTTGTAATGAAATATCATGATTCAGTGTTGTGAAGATTCAAAATAATTAATCTGAAGTTTTAACAGAAAATATTAAATAAACGTTGTGTTCTGGCTATGAATTTTCAAATCAAATTTCTAGCATTCTGCAGTATTGAAAATTCACCAGAGGGTTGTAAAATATGCATTTATTGAGATAAAGCTATGAGGCAATAATTTTTGTATACAAAAATACAAGCTTCTGCCCGCTCGCCCCCGGCGCCATCCTGATTCTGAAGGATAGAAGCTGCTTCGCCACGGTGCCGCCGAACAGGATCAAAAGTCGGGAGGTTCACTCAGCAGGAAGGAAGCTGCGGCAGTCCGTGGCGGCGCCCCGATCCCCAATACGTCCTCCACACCGACGTGCTACCACCTAAGCTGTGCTAACTTGACCTGCACGCACGAGCTCAGCATAACGCCTAGTTGCAAAAGTTGAGCATGGTCCTGTTGTGTTCTGCGTTGCACCGAGACAACAGGACACTGCACTGCCGCGCTGCAGGATAGACAACAGGACACTGACTCCTGAGGCGAGGCGAAGGCGAGAGGCGAGTGCAAGCGAGTGATCAGGTAGCCGGTGACTCCGGGTCGCAGGCGGAGCGGGCACCTGGGACCCGGGGTACCCCAAGGCTCCCCTCCGCTAGGGGCTATCCCAGCGCGCCGGCCGGCGCAATTCCAGGAAGGGAAATACCCCACTCCTCTGTCACCTGGGCGGGGGCCCATCTCGCATCACTCGCAAACTAGGGAATAGATCAACGAAGCGCATGATTTGGGCTGTCTGTGTGGACATGCAAAGCAGTTTCCGTAGTCCAAAAATTGAGCCACCTTATGACTGTTTGCAAGGGTTTGAACATGTGACAGCTGCGAACGCAACCGACACCGGAAATACACAGCAATGGAATTTTATGAGAAAGGTATCCTGTTTTAAAGGTGCTTTGAATTTTAATAACCGTGTCACGACTGCTTTGAAAATTAATTGCAGGTTTTTGACTTATCATGAAACGTGATTGAATTTTCATTATAGTTTTGAAATTTCATTAGACTGTTCTGAAACTTCAGGAAGTTGTTACGACATTTCAAAACTGTAATGAAATATTATGACGATACTGAAATTTCATGACAGTTTTGAAATTTCAGTACGATTTTGTTTTGAAATTTCAAAACATTTTTAACAGTGAGAACAGGCGTGCACTGTTTTTGTAGGCGCCGGCTCAAGTCGCGTGTGACGATGACCATGTGTAATGATACCTTCCCTCCTCTCTGTCACTCGTGTGAGTGTAAGTGCGTGCGTGTGTGTGTGTGTGTGTGTGTTGGTGAGCGCCTCTAGCCACGCCCCCTCCTCCCTGTTCTCATCATGGTCATTAATTAAAGGTGCTTGTATTTTTTCCCCCCCTCCATCTTCCGCTTCTTCCCTGTGAGGCGTGGTGATGCTGCAGGTCGGTGTGGTCCTGTTGATATTCCCCGCTCCTATACAGTTGTCTGACATGTTGGAGCATCGATGCATCGATTCCAAGTGACAAGACCACCGGACACCCAGGTGTCTCAAAAGTCGCACAGGCGGGCGTCAATTTTTTATAATTCGCGCTCGTATCCGTTCAAGTGTGGGATGTTCCCCTGCGAGACCGCACAACCCCTTTACTTGGTGTCAATCGGAATCTCACCTACAACACACCAAATTCTTTTGAACTTTATTTTGTGCCCCGCTATGAACAATCTTGTTGATAGATCTGCATTATATTATTCGTAAATATAGCATGTTTACAGATATCTGTAGCTGCGTATGAAAAAAGTTCATAAGAATTTAGTGTGAAGAGTGTGACTTTCACACACTTGGGTTTCCACTGTGCACGATGTTTATGAAATGTACAATTTTATTTTTCTCTTGCTGTTGAGCCGGCCTGCCCACCTCTCTCTTTCTTTTCCCTCCTCTCCCTCTCTCCACCTCCTCCCCTCTCTCCCCACCTCCTCTCCCTTTCTCCACCTCCTCTCCCTCTCTCCACCTCCTCTCTCTCTCTCTCTCCTCTCTCCTCTCTCTCCCTCCTCTCTCTCTCTCTCTCTCTCTCCTCTCCCTCCCTCCCTCTCTCCCTCCCTCTCTCCCTCCCTCTCCTCCTAGAGCTAGTACCCCCGTGTTGGGCCGTGGCGCTCGCGTGCTGCACGGCATAGAGGGAGGGGGGGGGGGGGTGTAGGTCTCTGGCCGGCGGCACGCAGAGGGGTGGGGGGCGTGCCTCCTCGGCAGGTGATGGGGGGGCTCCGCCCCCTCCCAATTGACACATTATCTCAATGTCTTGTTTAAAGCTCGCCCATTACATGTCGCGCCAGTGAGTCCAGCACCGTCCCCGCAGCGCCTCACCTGCAATGCAGTCTTCTCCTTTTTTCGTGTTGCTTTTTTCTCTTTTCTTTTTTAGGTTTTTGAGTTCATTTTACACAAATTAATTTTAAGGTTTAACATAACATAAGACTACGTAAGTTGTGAATTTTACGAAGAGTTAGGATTTTCTAACAGTGCTATGGACAGATTCTCACATCTACAAGTGCGTGAGAATCACACACTTGGGTTGCCAGTCTTATTTTTGCTTGTGAATTGCCTTGGTGTTGATCGTGCCTGCACGGGAAAAACTGCGTCTTGGTTTTCAAGACGCCACGGTTTTCTTATGGAGAAAATGCATTGCAGCGTCTTGGTTTTTCCAAAAGGTCTTGAAAACCAAGACGCGGTTTTTACCGTGTGACGTTTCACGGGTGCGGCTGCGACTCGTGTGCGTCAATAATCTGCACTGTATTGGACCGAGTCCAGCCTGTGTGCAGCGGAATGCAAAATTAAAAAAAAAAAAAAAAAAAAAAAAAAAAAAAAGGAATTAAAATATTTTTATAGAGTTGCGTGTTTTCTTATTATTGACAAGGAAGGCACGTTAAAGCCGTGTACAGCTGAGCTGAAAGTGCGTCTACGTTGGCCTGCTGCGAGTTTAAACTGACCGCATGAAACTTTAAATTAGAGTCTGTCCCCTCACGGTAAAAACCACGTTTTGGTTTTCTAGACGTATTGGAAAAACCAAGACGCTGCAATGCATTTTCTCCATAAGAAACCCGTGGCGTCTTAAAAAACAAGACGCAGTTTTTCCCGTGCTGACTTTTTTTTTATTTTTTTTAAGTTTTTAGATGACTGTGACCACCGGAAGTGTCGTCCCCCATGAGATGCTGCCGCTTTCCTCGTCTTGACGAGCACACACACACACACACACACACACACACACACACACGCAAGTAATTGACTCACATTGCCCCCAAGTACCAGCATGTATAGCTTTCTCGCGGCATGTAGTATTGGGTGTGTGCAGACGCGCCCGGCCCGGCACGGACCATCCGATTTATGGTTTGTTTTGGTAGGCGTCACTCTGGCCGTGAAATTTGTTTGATAACGTCTGCGGACGCGTAGCGATTTATGGGTTAGTCGTAAAATGTGCGGGGTGGGGGGGGAGGGGGTAGTGGTTGCGAGGGATAGGGGCGTGGGGGTAGGGAAGGGTGGAAGTGATGCGTCTGTCAAGTGAGTGTGAAAGGGGATGAAAAGCTACCTGAGGGGGGCGAAGGAAGGGCGGGCGCGTTAACCGTTTCCAGATGATGACCCTTTAGCTCGTTTGTGTACACGGGAAAGCCAAGTGTGTGAATGTGACACACTTTTAGGCAATTGTTTTAAGTGTGTGGGTTTATGAGCGAGGTAGTGCTTGTAATTTTACGATTTGCAGTTGTAAACTGACGAGTATTTTTCACAGTGAACGTGTGAATTCTGCAAAGAAATTCGCGCTCTTGACTGCGGACAAGTGTACACCTACATGTGTGCGACATTGAACTCAGACGCAGTTGGGCTTTCAGTGTAGGTGTCTTGTACAGTCGTGGTTGCTGTCATGGTGGCACCTCTTTTTAGTTGGTCTGGTGTGTATCGGACTATTTATTACTCGACGCGAATGAGCTGTTTTACGATCTGTGGCTTTTGGAGCTTCCATAGCGAGGTATTGAGAATGTGGCGCCCTCTCTCCATTCTCCCCAAAGGATATATCTGAACCGCCGTAGGCAGCTGTTCATTAGGCTGCGTTTGAGTGAGGCGGGGCGCGGTGTGGCGCCGGCGTACGTAGCGCCCCGCCCCGCCCCGCCCGCCCCGCCCCGCCCCGCCCCGCCACGCCCCGCCACGCCCCGCCCCGCCACGCCCCGCAGCGCCAGTCCTGATCGACTCTCCGCCGACGCAGTTTGACTAATGATTCTGACGGAAATTCTGTTACATTCCCGATGATCTTGTTGCGGGTTTAAGGTGCCATCGCTGTTCTGGCGCACTTGCATTGATGAGAAATGTGAAGTTACATTGCTTTACGTAATTTGTAAATGGCAAATCATTGTGATTTACATTTATGGACTTTATCGTAAATATTCGACGGCCCATTCTTGCGAGGAAAGATTACAGTACCCTAATATTTTTACAGTTTGATACAATTTCATTGAATATTTTCCCGTAATCCCCCGCAATAATTTTTCTTTACTGTGTATGTTTCATTCTCTAACGCTGTTCTTTATCTTTCTGTCTGCAGGTGAGTTGGCTGAGCCCTGTTGTCGAGGCGCAACGCTTCGGTCAAAGTTGGTACAAAAATAGCCAAAACAGTATAATTATTTAAAAAAAAAGAAAAAAAAAAGGGGAAAAAAATAATACGTCCGGCAAATGAAGCTTTTCATTCTGGTCGTCGTGTTTGGAATGCGAGCAGCGCCCTAGAGACACAAGCATGTGAATGTCGCATACTTATAGGCGTGTGAATTTCCGTACGCTTAAGTGTGGATTTTGCAAGGAATTTCGCCCACTTGGAAAGGCAATAAGTTGGCACGTTTGCACACGTGTGCGACAGTCACACACTTGAGGGTACAGTCGCTCGGTGCGGTGCTTGCCTCTCCAGTCATCGCTCAGCCCGGCGCGGGGCGGCGCGGGGCGGCGCGGGGCGGCGCGGGGCGGCGCGGGGCGGGGACCGGTGCTGACGTGGGCGCTGCCCGGCGTGGCTCCTCGTTCTCCAGGAGGGGGGCCGGGCCAGCCGGAGAGAATCCTTCCTTGGGGATCACTCTCCGCTGGAGACGCAGATCTGAGCTGGACACCGTTTAGACGACGTTTGGATGTGCGGGTTTCCATTCGTTCAGTCGTCTTTCCGAAGCGTTTGAAATTCCCGAGTCAATAGGCAGCTTTACTTGAAATGTGCGACCGGAAATTTCGCACATCTTTAAGTCTGCGCCGTTCTCACACTGTAAGCAAACGTGTCCAACCTACTCACACGAGTGCTTGAACACTTTTAGGTGCTTGTGTAAAAGGCCCCTGCATTTCATTGTGGACTGGAACTAACTACTAGTTGCCACAGCGAATAGTTAGCTTGCTATTTCACGGGTTGGCTGCTGTAACAATAATTCCCTCTTCACTCTGGCAACTAAATTTTAGTTGCCACAGCTGATTTGTTGGCTGTCTCGATATTATCTAACTTCTTAGCTATGACGGCTCATCTTTTGTTTTTTCCGTGTGGCAAGTCTGTGAGCGAGCAGGGAGGCGCGTTTCCGCCACAGCGAAGCGCGAAACTATGTATGCGCTAGAAAAGGGTTTCGCTGGCTCGGGGGCGGCGATGCACTGGAGAGGTCCTGCTGCGAGGTGGTCGGTCGCAACAGGCTTGTTTCGGCGTTATTTTTCTACGACTTGTACGACGACGCGTGTTGTGCCCGGATGGCCGTTCCGCGAATGATTCTCAAAGCGAAGCGCAATCGCTGTGATGGCCACTTGGGCCGTTGTGGCCGCTTGGCTTAGGCGGGGAGGGGAGAGGGGGGGGGGGGAGAAACCGGGAGTGGGAGAGAGGAGAGGGGGAGGGGGCGGGGAGGGTAGTTGTCGTCGCTTTTATCGCGCCGGGGCGTTGCGTAGCGCGTCTCTCGATTCACGTCGGCGCGGCGGGCGCGTTCACCTCTCCAGTCTGGAGGCCTCTCTGGACGCGGCGTCGCTCTCTGGAGGAACTGTACTAGACTGTCTCTCTAGAGGAACTGTCTTTCTAGAAAAAAAACTGTCTCTCTGGAAAAACTGTCTCTCTAGAAAAACTGTCTCTCTAGAAAAACTGTCTCTCTAGAAAAACTGTCTCTCTAGAAAAACTGTCTCTCTAGAAAAATTGTCTCTCTAGAAAAATTGTCTCTCTGAGCGAACTGCCTAGTTGAGGGAACTACCTCTCCGGAGGAACCGCCTCTCTGAGTGAACCGCCGCTCTGGAGTACCTCTGCTCTGGAGGCTCCTCGGAGGGCTCCGGTACGAGTTCGTGTGTGATGCAGGTTCGCCATCCTCGTCTTGTCAGGTTGATGGATGGAGCATCAGCTGATGCGGGAGGGGGGAGGGGGGAATAGTCCGCGGCGGGAATCACCGTGCGAATGGTTCGGGAATTCGAAATACAACGACCGACGACTTTCTCATACGATGGCGGCACAATGAACTCTTCGAGTAGAGCCCCCCCGCTGCTGCCCCGCTGTTGGCAAAAAGCTACCGCACCCGTTTCCTACCATCTTATTATTCCGCCTTCTCTGGCAATCCATGTGTTCAGTACATGTCGCACACTTTGAGGTACGTGGGTTACCGTTTGTAAACTTGCACAGAGTAAAGGTGTGCGTATTTCATAGAATTTCTATCACTTTAAGACTACGATTAAAAAATTAACACACACGCGTCATTTTCTCTGTTCTTTTAGTTTTCACGGTGGAACTGGTGTCTTGGTTTTCAAGGCAACTTTCTTGATTTTCAAGACGTTTTTGGAAAAATCAAGACCTTCACTTGACGTCCTGAAATCCAGGTCGATTTTCGAGACATTGCTCTTGGTTTTCAAGACGTCGTCTTGAAATTATTCCACTTTTTCAAGACGACGTCTTGAAAACCAAGAGCAATGTCTTGAAAATCGACCTGGTTTTCAGGACGTCAAGTGAAAGTCTTGATTTTTCCAAAACGTCTTGAAATCCACGACGACAGTTTTACCGTGTTTGAGATGATGGCGAGGTGGATGAGGGCGGGCAGTGAGGCTCCTTGAAACGGGCCGAAATGTACCCAAGTCCTCTCTGTGGCCCGGCCCAGGGCGGTCGGGCTGGCCGGTCGCAGCAGTGAGGGGGACGGGACAGGGGGGCCGGGGCACTGGAATTCTTTCATTCCTTTGCTCTCTGCCCCCCTCTCCCATGCTCTCTCTCTCTCTCTCTCTCTCTCTCTCTCTCTCTCTCTCTCTCTCTCTCTCTCTCTCTCTCTCTCTCTGGGGTTCCGCTCTCGCCTTCTCATTTGTTTTCTTTGGGTCGCTGACGACGTTGCATGACCGGTTGTTGGATGCAGATGCTGGGCTGGGGGCTCCTACTCCCGCCCCGCCCCGCCCCGCCCCGCCCCGCCCCGCCCCGCCCCGCCCCGCCCCGCCCCGCCCCGCCCCGCCCCGCCCGTTTGATGAACACGGTTGTTGTCCGGTGCGGGCCCCGCGACCACGTCCTCCCCATAAGCGCTGCCGTCGTGTTCGCCCTGCGCTCGTTTCACCTCCGAAAAGTGCTCGCTTTATGGCGGATCAGTGCGCTGAGCTCACGGGTAAAAAAAGAAAAAGAAGCCTGACTGGAAATCCAAGTGTACGAATATCGCTCACTTGTAAGTGAGCAAGTAAATTCACTCACTTGTAGGTGAGCGAACCACCATTCACTCACTTGCAGGTGAGCGAATAATCATTTACTCACTTGTAGGTGAGCAAATGACTATTCTATTCGGTCACTTGTAGGTACAAGTGAGGAAATAGTTATTTGCTCACCTGCAAGCTAGTGACATTCGTACATTTCGATTTCCAATTTTTTTTTTCCTTTTTTTTTTTTAAATTTTATGTTTTAGGAGAAAGAGAGAACTTTGAGGAACTCACCATTATTTGAGGATCCTCCTCAGATTTGGAGGATGTCTCCTCAAAACTGGAGGGAAATTTCCATGCTCAGGTTTTCGCCCACCAAACAAATTAAAGAACTAAAAGTGGGCTCAAAATACCTTTGGTACCTGCAGTGGGTATTGATGCGGCTGCTCAAATAACGAGAGCTTAATTTATCCCACCTGTAAAACTCGTGCGGTCCGGAGTCGTCCTACACTTCCCTATATAAGCACACCTTCGCGAGTGGGTTGGGGTGGGGCGGGGCGGGGCGGGGCGGGCACTCTCCCGAGGCGAGGCGCTCAGCGCTCGTAAATGTCGCGAAAAATGGAACACTTGGTGTTTGTCGCACGCTGTCGCCTTGCCCGGGGCGGGGCGGGGCGGGGCGGGGCGGGGCGGGGCGAGGCGGGGCGGGGCGAGGCGTCTTGGCTGGCCGTGGGAACTCACTCGTCAAACACTGCATCGCGCTTGGCAACTTCTATATTCCTTATAAATGTGCGGGGTTTTCGTGTTTTATTCGTGCCGTGGTGACTATGGATTGGAACTCACCGCTGATTGTCTTGTAGGTTATTTCGAGCGCCCCTGCCCCCCGTAGGTTTTTAGCTTTACTTATATAGGTTTCGCCCGCGGTCGGTGCAGGCGCGGTCGGCTGAGCCCGCCGCCAATTAACGTGCGATTAGCATCGCTCTTTTGTTTAGCTCCGCTCTGGATTGTTTTTCGTATTGCTGTATAGTGTCGTTTTTTTTCCGCTGTGTATCCTTCGCGCCGTAAATCCGCCGCGCACATAATAACTCTTGCACTGCAATAAAGCATCGGGATGCCGTCATACGGATCGTTAGAGAGAGAGAGAGAGAGAGAGAGAGAGAGAGAGAGAGAGAGAGAGAGAGAGAGAGAGAGAGAGAGTTTTGGAAGGTAAGACGATAGGTAATGAGCGCGTGAGACTTGCTCTTGATACCCTGGGTCTAGAGTAGACTACCTGGAATGCGCTGGTGGGAAGATCTATTTATGCTTTTCTATCATAAGAAACTCAAGTGTGTGAAGTCGTTCATTTGTAGTTGTGTCCAATTCATTCGTGCTCTTGACCCCACCCGACATGGGTATGACATTTCTAGTAAACTTCTTACTCGTAGTTTTTCAAGTGTAAATTAACAGTGAGTAGTGTCGAGGGCAAGAGCCCGAGGGGGAAGGGCTAGTATCTGTGTCAACCTCATCTTGGAGTAAATCGTATCCTCCGAAAGGCCCCAGTTTGATGAGCATTGCTTTCGTTTCCGCCCCGTGCCGTACCCTCTGCTGCCACAGGTGGTACTCCTGCCGCGTCTCTCTCTCTCTCTCTCTCTCTCTCTCTCCCGCGCTTGCGCACCTTATATGAATAAATTAGCACAAGTTCTTTTGTCTTTTACGAGTCATGAATAAAGTGATGGCGCGCAATTAATTATGGCGCCGAGGTGTGTTGGCGACGCTGCTAATGGTCTGTGTAGGACACGGCGGTGGTGGAGCGCGCGGGCCCGGGCAGGGCTGAGGCTCAGAGAGTCTGGCGGCGGCCGTAAGCAGGGAGAAGGGCCCGGGCTCCTCAAGTACAAGTAGTACTCATTGTAATACACGCAAAAAAATAAATTTCAGTTCCGTGCTAACCCTTTTAGCTGGCCAATTCAGCACCCGTGGCAAAAATATTAGCCGCACGAAAAAAAAATTAGCTTCACAGCTCAGTGGTTTTAGCTGCTCACCTACAAGTGAGTGAATTTATTTGCTCACCTACAAGTGAGCGACATTCGTACACTTGGATTCACAGTGCAGTATCGCTGGAGAAATATGGCGGCGGGCTGTAGCCGCGCATTGGACAAAATGGATTCATCACCGCCAAGTTGGAGTAAAGTTTTGGGAGCAGAGAGGCGGCCTGCCTGGCCACTGCTGACGCCCGGCCCGGGCCCCTGCTGCTGACGCCGACGTCTGCTGGGCGCCGCCGCGCCCCCCCCCACCAAACTCTGCATCCCCGAAACGAATCGAAATTATGCTCAATGCCGGCCGGTAGAATTCCTCATTTTGCGACGGCCCGCCACTGTGAGAAATAGTCGTAGGTTTACGGGAAAACTTTTTCTCGAAGTGTAGTTGTAAAATTACAATTGTAAATTACATACCGTCTTGAAATTCATTTCGTAAATCGTCATTTACAAAATTTATCGAAAATCTAGAATGTTATTTTTCACAGTGTCCGTACTGTACAAAACATTTTTACCTCAGCCTTCCAAACTGGGCAACCCCTTCGGCTTTCTGAAGAAGACCAAAATTTGGCATTCAAAAATGCCAAAAATAATTGGCATGCGCGAAGAGAGACGAAATTCCGCGGCCTGCAAGGTGGGCGTAGCATTATTGACAGTGTAGAAGCGTGCGACATTCGTGCGCTCGGGTGTTTTTTGGCGGGTACCCGCTGACAATGGGTGCGGCTGAGCCCGGACCCGGGTATCGGCCCGAGCCGCCGCCGCGCTGCGTAGCCTCAGCCTCGCGCAGTGATGGGTGGATTGCGTCCATGCGGCCCGCCCCGCCCCGTCCCGCCCCGCCCCGTCCCGCCCCGCCCCGCCCCGCCCCGCCCCGCCCCGCCCCGCCCCGCCCCGCCCCGCCGACAACAGGTCCGGAGCCGCAGGGGGTACCGCGCACCGCGCCACGCCAAAGCGATTGCATGCAGATGCGATTCGGTTCTCGGAACCCAACCCGTGCGCCCGCCGAGGTTAGTGCCGCGACGTCCTTGCGGTACACACACACACACACACAAAACTAGATGGAATTATATCATAATCTAAAGTTAGTATTACTTACACTGTCAACGTCGTGGCAACCTCGCCGAAATTTTAAACATATCTTGAATGCCGAAGTAAGGCATTCTCGTAGGGAAAATGACGATGTATGACCTTCTTTGTATTCCAAAATTTTGGCTTTCTTCCTGGACAAACTTTTGCATTCAAAGATGCCAAAAATTGTTAGAATATCAAAATTCCGATATAAAAAAATGGACATATCAGTTACAGTTGATTTGCACATGATTCTTGCTTAATTTGCACTGCGAATAATGGCAGTGGTAATGCAGTAGTAATGTGGAGAGTGTAGTCATGCAGATGTCGGTGCAGCTCGACTTGGCTCAAGGACGGCGAGGCGAGGCGGGCCGGGCGGCCGAGCGCTTCTCTGTGCGTGCGTGCACGTGTGTGTGTGTGCGCGCGCGTGCGTGCGTGTGTGTGTGTGCGCGCGCGTGTGTGTGACGTCCCCACTCCTCGCCACCGCACCGCTCCTCGGACGGAATGCTGCACTGCCCGTGTCGACTACCGCCGCCCAACCTCAGAAGGTACTCTGGCGGAAATAATTATATAATAACAGTAACAATAATAGTAACAACAAAAGTAACAAAAATAAAAATAGTAACAATAGTAAAAATAAGAATGATTAAAAAGTTACCTGGACGGTGGCAGAACGCACTGACTTTGTCGTGTGACGACTTACATTTAACATTGCTGGCCACACAGTCAGAACACAGCAGGGTGTGTGTGTGTGTGTTCGGGCAGGGCGTCAGAGTACGCCAAGGGCCCCCGAGTTGAGCGGGTCGCAGCGGGGGCGATCACTCAGGCTGGCTACGGCTAGGGCTGCGCCCCGCCCCGCCCCGCCCCGCCCCACCACACCCCCGCGGAACAGGCCCCGCAGCCCCACCACCCCCACACCGCGCTCCTCGCGCGGCGGCCCAATTTTGTCTGCGAATATGACAAATAAGTGAAATAAATCCGGGCAGACGGCCCCTCCGCTCCGCTCCACTCCCAGAGCCACTGCACGACCCCCCCTTATAATGAATGAGATGGTGTCGCACGGTTGTGCTGGTCAGGGTGTCTGTCCCCCAAGCGCACACCAACACACTCCTCTGTCCCTGTCTCTCTCTCTCTCTCCCTCTCTCTCCCTCTCTCTCTCTCTCTCTCTCTCTCTCCCTCTCTCTCTCTCTCTCTCTCACTCTCTCTCTCTCTCTCTCTCTCTCTCTCTCCTCTCTCTCTCTCTCTCTCTCCCTCTCTCTCTCCCTCTCTCCCCCTCTCTCTCTCTCTCCCTCTCTCTCTCCCCCTCTCTCCCTCCCCCTCTCTCCCTCTCTCTCTCTCTCTCTCTCCCTCTCTCTCTCTCTCTCTCTCTCTCCCTCTCTCTCTCTCTCTCCCTCTCTCTCTCCCCCTCTCTCTCCTCTCTCTCTTCTCTCTCCCTCTCCTTCCTCCCCTCTCCCTCCCTCTCCTCCCTCTCCCCTCCCCCTCCCTCTCCCTCTCTCTCCCTCTCTCCCACTCTCCCACTCCCTCCCTCCCTGTCTCTACCTCTCTCTCCTCTTACAAAAAAAATCACATTTGCAAATTTTTACTTAACCTCATAAACCCAAAGTATATTTTGTTAAGCGTCATACGAACTATCCCTCGAGAAATGAATGGCTGAGCTACTTTTCTGTTTTAAGCGGGAGCTTTTTAATTTTTGCACATGAAACGTTTAGATAGGGCGACATGTATAGGTGGGTGGTGGAGCAGGAGGAGGAGGAGGTGATAGTAGCTGATATTTTTTTTTTCCCTTTCGGCCCCTCTCTCGCGTATCTTGACCCGTCCCCCCCCCCCTCCCCCCGCGAGAGTGTGTTGGCGATAATAGGATTCTAATGACGGCAATAGCTGTCGCCGCCCGCCCCCATATTTCATTCGCGTGCGCACGCTCTCGGAAAATCGCGGAAGGTGGCCTTTTTTTTTCTCTCCGTCACCCTGTGTCCTTTTTTCTACACACCATCCTCTGTCGACATTGCGGGTAGCCTAGGCGAGGCGGCGTCGATCGTATGATGGGCATCATCGTCATCACTCGCATAGTCAGCAGCATCCGAGAGGCGTGGAGATGACCGCGTGATGGTGTTCCCCGGACCACGTAGTTTGCGGCCCTGCGTCACCCCCTCGTCACCCTCCCTCGTCACCCCCTCTTCACCCTCCCTCGTCACCCTCCCTCGTCACCCTCCGTCGTCACCCTCCGTCGTCACCCTCCGTCGTCACCCTCCCTCGTCACCCTCCGTCGTCACCCTCCGTCGTCACCCTCCCTCGTCACCCTCCGTCGTCCCCCTCCGTCGTCACCCTCCGTCGTCACCCTCCCTCGTCACCCCTCCGTCGTCACCCTCCCTCGTCACCTTCCCTCGTCACCCTCCCTCGTCACCCTCCCTCGTCACCCTCCCTCGTCACCCCCCTCGTCACCTCCCACCCCCCTGGTCACGCCCCTCGTCACCCTCCTAACCCTCCTCCGTTCGCTGCCACCGCCACCTCCATGATATACGGGCCCGGGTCGGTCCTTATCCGCGTGGGAATATGTGCACGGTAGTCCGCACCCCGTGTGCAGCCGGCTCAAGGAGGGAGCAAGACCGCCGCCAGTGTCTTTGGAGACTATTGCCCAAAAAATGTTCAAATAACGAGAAGGCTACGACTTCGAATTTTTTATATGCTCAAATGAAGTTTTTGTAATCTTTGATATTTTTTTACAATCATTCCTTGTTGGACGTTTAGAATTTTACTGGCCTTCGATTGCCTTTTCCAAAATGCGTAGCGACCCAAAAATTAGTAGTGTTAAACCCCTTGAGAATCGATTTCAATATTGTCGAACCTCCTGTTTTCTTAATTTTAATGGTTCATATCACTTAGAATGCCTTGAAAATTTTATCTGTTTAAAATGTTATTGTTTCTAAATTTCTTTTGAGGTGGACAATATTTTTCGGGGACGGGCCCCCCTGGCCCGCTTTTGGTCGTTTCCATTAAGGGAACAGTGGAGCGAGGGGTAAAGGGTGAGGGGTGAGGGAGTATAGGGCGGAGAAAGGGACGCTGTGTCGCAATATCACGGTTTTTTCCCTCTCTCTCTCTCTTTTTTTTTTTTGCACTTCGGAATGCCGGTCCCTGTTTCTGGGCGGCAGAGCCATGTGTCAAATAAAGTGTTGCGACTGCTACCCCAGCTGCCCCTAGACCTAACCCCACCCTTCCCCACCCTTCCCAACCCAACCCCACCCCACCCCACCCCACCCCGCCCCACCCCGCCCTCCCCTGCCCCGCTTGGTGTGTATGGATCATTCCTCACTTTTCCGTGATCCCCTTCTGACTCCCTTCTCCGACTGTCCCGCGCGCCCGGCGGCCCTGCAGCGCAGCGCCCTTGCCACCCGGCAACCCTCAGAACATGAGGTGTTCGGGGAGCTAAAGATAGACCCCCTTTTTTCTGAGGGGGGGGGGGGTTACAGGCGGTTTTCTAGTGTTTATAGGAGAGTTTGTCGAGAACGTGGCTGGGTTTTGTAAAAAGGCCGCGAGGCTGCTGTTTTCGAGAGGTCGTAAGCGCCGAGCGAATAGAGAGGTTCGAGATATCGCCTCACGTGTCGATCATGGCGCCGTTTAAAAAGTTGTACCGGCGGAACTCCTGCGTTTTACTGTCGGCGGAATCGGCTGTAAAGCTGTGCAAGTCCGTTTTACGGGCGGGGCGGGGTGCGGTGGGGCAGGGCGGGGTGGGGCGGGGCGGGGCAGGGCGGGGCAGGGCGGGGCGGGGTGGGGCGGGGCAGGGCGGGGTGGGGCGGGGCGGGGTGGGGTGGGGCAGGGCGGGGCGGGGCCGCGCACCTCTCTGCACACCGTCTTCCATTTTTAATCCGAAGCGCTCGTCCACGTCCAGCTGGGGCGATGGTCACTCCGTTTTTATCGAATGTTGCTATTATTTATTCATTTTTATGATTGGCGCATGACTGGCTCGTGTGCGTGGCGCGTGGCGCCGTTTCGTCCATGATTTTTAAGAAGCTATCCCTCAATCTTTATCTCTCTCTCTCTCACTCCGTCTCTCACTCTTTCTCTCTCACTGTTCCTCTCTTACTCTTCCCCTGCGTTGCGTCGAGTACTTTTGGTGTGTGGTGTACCGACTCGCGCTGGCTGTCTCTCTCTCTCGCTCTCTCGGTCCGTCCGCGGAGTCCCTCAAATTCATATTTATATTTACGGTTTTCATTTGGTGGTCTGCGCCGTATTGCGGTTCGCCATTGTGCTGGGTCCCACTCGTACTGGCCGTGGGCCGAGGCGGCGCCGAGCAGCGCCCTGTTGTCATTTTGGCAGCAGACCGTCGCTGCCCCCTCCTCCACACACAGAGAGAGAGAGAGAGAGACAGAGAGAGAGAGAGAGAGAGAGAGAGAGAGAGAGAGAGAGGCGCGCGCGTGCGAGGTGGTCATTGTCATGGGGAACATTTTTACAGTGTTTATCCAGCCACTATTTTGTATGTAATTTCTTATCATATTTTGTTCGAGAATTATTAGAGTTTGCTGACGAAAATCTGACCCTGATTGTATCAATAACCTACAACAATTATTCCTTTTGATGAGAACAGCAGCCTCCGGTGATATCCTGTTTGCAAAACCCAATCCGCAATATTTGGAATCTAGTGATTGATGATTATCGCTTAAGCAAATTCGTCAGGAGATAACGTTCCATGTGGGAAACGTTGCAATTAAATTTGAGCTTCAACGAAGAAACAAAACGTAACAGTTATTGCAAAGTCTCACGTCATACTTATGTAGCATATTTTGAGAGCAAACACATATTAATTTTGGAATCAGAATCGTACGTTATTTTTGTTGTAAAAGAAATCCCAAATTCAGTTTGTGTCGTCGTGTGCTTCGAGAGGGTAGCGGTACACTAGTGCAGAGCGCTCGCGCGCCAAAGGGGAAACAAAAAGCGATTTGAATATTTGTTTGAGCCGAGGCATAAGAGGCGAGTCCAGAGGCCCGGGGAGCTCTTTCGGTGAGGAAGGGAAAAAAAGGGGGGGGGGTGTATTTCGTGGGTCAGCGCGCTTGATCTGATAGCGGCGGGCCGCGGTGCTGACGCCCAGGACCTCCTGCTGGAAGCGAGTCGAAATTTCCATCACGTGACGTTCTTATCATTATTTTATTTACTCCGTTACTTTATTTTTGTGAGTGTGTTTCTGTCTGCATGCAGAATTGTTTTGTGCTCTCTTATTTTGCTGTGTACTTGTACCTGGATTTTTAGCACTGTTGAAAAATATGAGTTGTAATTTCACATACAATATCGGCAATTTTTTTCGCTATTTGTTTGTAAAAAGTTTGTATGGTTACCATCTGATCTATTTGTGATTTATTCGGCAAACCCGTTCTAAAAAAAAATTTAGTTTTCACAGAAAATAACGAATTCTCATATTTAATTGTAATATGAACACTGTTATGAAATTTCCAAACCGAGTTTGTAAATTTACATACGACAGATGTTAAATTTCAAAACTTGTTTTAAACAGTTGGTGGTCTGCCAGGACGGCTTGTAACGATACGAGTGGGGAAGGGCTTGACGGGACTGGACGGGATAGAGAGAGAGAGAGAGAGAGAGAGAGAGAGAGAGAGAGAGAGAGAGCGAGAGCGAGAGCGAGAGCGAGAGCGAGAGCGAGAGCGAGAGAGAGGAGGGAGGACGCGGAACACAACTCGGCACTTTGCAGGCTCGACAGGGTCTAAGCTGCAGACCGCCGGCACTGCGGGGTTAATATTCATGCGAAAGGGGTTGTGTACAAATTTGCAGCATAGAAAGGTGGAGGTGAAGAGTAAAAGGGGGAGGGGGTGAAGAGCTGCATTGCCGCGACTGCTGGGCCCGCCTCCTCCCCCCAAAAAAGAACATGGCGACCTGTTTCACGAAACAACCCTTTTTGGAGTGATTCCAACTCGACGCTGTACTGTAAAAACCCTCTGTGCGGAGCCTGGCCGCGGGGGCAAGGCGGGGCGGGGTGGGGTGGGGCGGGGTGGGGCGGGGCGGGGCGGGGCGGTGGCCGTGCGCCGTGTACTGGCGAGGGTCGTTGGTCGTTGGCTCGCCCGCTCGCGGGGGTGGCCTGGCCCGGCCCGGCCTGGCAGGGGGGCCTACCCATCCACCCCCTCCGGCCAAAGGCAAAGAATTTAATGAGGAGCCGTGCGCTGCGGTGGACTGCACGTTCAGCTCGTTGTACCCTACAATGTACAATAAATTTCAACAGTTTTCTATCGTTTCTAGAAATAACAGTTCCACACTGTTTTGTTAAATTGTGGGTATTTCATAACAGTGTCGTTTAAACTTTTTGACAAGTACGCTCGGCCAGGCAGGAGGAGGCGCTCCCCAGCCAGAAATGAACCCTCGAAATTTCTGCGAGGTCGAAAGTTTTAGTCGAATCGATGGCTTTTTGTCCTCTAAATTGACGTCGAATCACTGTCGAACACTGGAAACGATGTCGAAACGACGTCTGTTCGACGTTAGACATCTATTCGACGTCGATTTTGAGGATAAAAATCCATCGATTCGACTAAAAAATAATTCGACCTTGAAATCCATTTTGAGGGTTGATTTCTGGCTGGGCTCTCTAGTGTGAAGATGGGGATTATCGCGCCGATTTGTAAGATGAGGGAATGGGGATGATAAAAGCTGCACGAGGGTCGTCTAAATCCGTGAGCAACAGTGGTCCGGTCGTAACTCGGCGGTCGTAAAACGCCCGGCCGGCGGCCCGGCCCGGGGTCTGCTCTGGCTGCCTGCACTACTGCTGCGCTCCACATACGGACGGAACGTGGCGGGACGCACCCAGATGTGGCGGCTCCCGCCACGCGTGGTCCCGAGATTTCACCATCATGTTCACTCTCAGTCCACTACTGCGACATTTTCTAAGTAGGCGACGAACTTACGCCAAAATAACGCCGTGCTCAGCCACACGCGGGTGCCTCCGAGGGGGAAACAACTCAGAAATTTTTGTACACCTCGTAATTTAGAAAAATAATCCAAAAAAAATCGAAAAAATTCTGGGATGTAGAAAAATGCACAAAAGTTAACAAAAATTCAAAAAATTCCGAAAAATTTACAAAAATTTAGAAAAAATTGGCACGAAAATTCAATAAAAATTTGCGTTGAAAAATTCTATAAAAATTCTAAAAACATTCAGAAAAATTTAGGAAAATTTACAAAAATTCACGACATTTGTGCACCAAAATTCAGAGTTGTCGTCCCCTCGGGCACCTCCACCTCGCCCACGATCTCTACCTCGCGCTCGCCACCTTCCCGCCCCCTTGCGCCCGCCTCGCTCCTCCGCCCGTTTGTGGCTCATTACGCTGCCGTTAAATTTTTAATGGTCCTCCCCGTAATTGTGCGCAACTCGTCTCGGCCGGTGAAATACTGCCGCCTGGCCTGCAGGAGGCCCCGCCCGGCCCAGGAGGGTTGATCTGGGGAAGCGGGAGGCACCGCGCACCGGAGAGCCTCCAACCCAAGTGTGTGAATGCCGCACACTTGTAGGTGCGTAGATGTTCATGCCCACACTTGAGCATCCACAGATGTGAGTCAATTTTAGAAATTTCAAACACTTGATGGTATGTTCAAGTGTTTGATCAAAATTTCACACACCTCTACAAGTGTGTGACATACTTGGTATTTTCGCGTTGCGTTGCCTTTCCGTAGCCCGCCTACACCGTTCGTTTTTTTTTTAAATTCTATGTTTTACTTTATTTCATTACATTTTAAAAAAAACTGGCCTACCGGCCACTAGACAGACAGTCCAGCTCCAATAGCAAACACAAAAAACTTAAACTTTCCTACGCTTAACGCTGGACAACATTTGCTTTGACAACTTTAACTGGCTAACGCTAACGTGAAAGCAGATGACTTTTACTTAGTACGTTTTGTCTCAAACTTTGAACTTCATACTTCAAACTCAGAACTTTAACCTGTTTTCGCGTTAACTTTTACTGTCAGAACTTATCAACTTTTAGCTCTTTAACTTTCAGCTTTTAGCTTATCAACTTTTAGCACTCCAACTTTCCAGCTTTTAACTTTTTCACCTTTCAACTTTTAACTTTTCAAATTTTAACGTTTGAACTTTTAACGTTTACTGACAAAAACTGCGAATCATTACGAGATAGCGTGGCGCGTCGCGGCGTCGCGGCGTCGCGGCGTGGCGCGGGGAGTGGGGGCGTAGGGGCCTACAGCGGCCGACTAGTGTTTGGGGTTATGGGTCGTAAAACGGCAAAATGTTTACATGGCGGCATGCCCTTTGTTTCGGACAGAAAACGGTCACGCCACGGGCTCCCCTAGGAATATTTTGGCTGGGCTGGCTGACTGGCTGGGCTGGACTGACTGGCTGGCTTTAACTGGCAACTTTAACTGGACTGGCTGGCTTACTTTAACTGGTACCTTTACCTTCGGGTAAAGCCAGTCCTACTGGGGACTGTCTAAAAAAAGCTACAAAAAACACACGTGACATTTTCGTCATGTCCCCGCCGTGACGCCGCTAGCACGTGGTGGAGGAAGGGCTGCCAACTTGTTAACACATAATGAAGCGCCTCCATTCGTCAGGGCCCCGGGGCGGGGCGGGGCGGGGCGGGCTGGTCCGGCTTGGCAGAGCCCTCCTCTGGTGAATCTGATACCGACGCCTCGTTGAGTCGCTGGCGTATACCGTCACGGCCCCCCTCCCCCTCATATTTTCTCTCTGTTTTTAGAGAGAAAAAAGAGTTTTATTGTTTAAGGCCAAATTGCATTAAAAATGCGAGATTATGAATGTCGCTTACTTATTACAAGTTAGTGATTTTTTTCGTATACATAGAAGGTCCGTGACGTATTATATAGTAAGTGTGCTGCAACCCTTTTTAATAATCATTGCAAGCTATGGCTGGTTTAACATTCACAAGTATGCGAATATGGGCATTTGATCTCGTTCAAGTGTCTGAAAAAAAATATCTCACCTGCAAGTGAGTGACATTCGCTCACTTTGGTGTCCAGTCCAGTCAGTGTACGGTGCGCATCATTTTGGACATGACAAAACTAAGTAACTGACCACGCCCTGCTCAGGAGAGTGCTCACCGCGACGAACCGCTCTTTGGTGTATTACATCGCCCCTCCCCCCCCCCCTCTCCCCCCTTTCTTTTACGTTTCGTATAAAGTCTCCCGCCGCTATCGCCGCGTATGTGCTAGTAGTACTGGTCCTACACAAGTCGCGCTCACTACCCTCGTATACATTTTTTTTTTTTTTTTGTTGTAGTTTCTCTTTTTTTTCCCCTTCGTAGCGTGTTGACTGTGCGTGCGGGGGCGGCAGGGTGGTGGTGGTGAGTTATGCCCGGGAGATGCTATCTCACTCCCCCCCCCCCTCTCCAACCCCCTCCCTAGCTCCTGCTTCCTCTGCCGTTTCTCTCGATATTAACCTGGCGCGGGCGTTCGGAAGGAATTCGGAACATGAACACATACATCCTTTTTAAAGTTATTGGACGGACGCCGACGCGCGACGCCTACGAGGTCGAATTTCGAGGTGGTCGGATTTCTTGATGTGCCGGAAGTGAGTGACGGCTACGCGACGCCTAGTAGTTCAAAGGTCTCCAGTCTCAATTTTGTTTTAAAAGAAAAAGGAAAAGAAGAAAAAAACTTGTCGCAGCTCTCATCTGCGTACTCATCTATAATAGTTGACCCCCCCCCCAACAGCCTCTCCCCGGGCCGGGCCGTACTTCCGGCAGGTGAGGACACACACACACACACACACACACACATCGGGCTTGACAGCTTCAGCAGTGGGTCATGGACAACTGCGCGGGCAGCTATTTTAGCAGGTATTACCGAAGCGTACAAATTTCTGTTTCTTGATAAATTTTGCTAATTTAGAAAAAAATAAAAAGTTACAGAAAGTGAGTGCAAGTGAAACTTGTTACTAAATGAGAATGCTCTATTTTGAGGGCGCTCGGGGTCGTTGCGTGCGGTCTGCTGTGGCGTCTGAGTTTATTTCAGTGCTCTCCGCTGCTCCGGACACAAATTCTACTCCCCAAGACCCCGCTCAATGCTAGCTCCACTGTAAATAAATTTAAGCCAGTTTTGTTACAAATATTGTACTGCAGTAGTTTCGGCTTTCCTTGATAGCTATTGTAAGCGATAATCAATTGCTTATTGCTGTAAATTGCTCGCAAACCATGTGCCTTCTAGCTGGGCACGTGTGCGTGTGTGCCCCTGAAACGTTGCTCTCTCTCTCTCTCTCTCTCTCTCTCTCTCTCTCTCTCTCTCTCTCTCTCTCTCTCTCTCTCTCTCTCTCTCTCTCTCTCTCTCTCTCTCTCTCTCCCTCCCTCTCTCTCCCTCTCCCTCTCTCTCCCTCTCTTGCTTTCTCCCTCTCCCTCCTTCTCTCTCCTGCTCTCCCTCCCTCCCCGGCTGCCGGTGTTTTCTTGGCTCGGTTTACGTCAGTCTCCCGGCGCGGTTGGTAGCCATGTTTATCTGATTGGCAGGCCTGGCGCGGCGCGGTGGGGCGCACTCTGCTGGCTGATTAGGCACACGACAAGAGGAAAACTGGAGTTCGCTGGTATTTAGTGCAAAAACGGCATATTTTTAAGCACAAAATAGCCTTATGGATTTGTCTGAGGATCACATTTTTAACAATGAGCACTTTTTCACGCGTAATTTCTTTCTTTTTTTTTAAAAAATTTAAGATACATTTATGTTGAGTGTAGGTGTTGTGTTTTACGGTATCATCTTCTAAAAACAATTTCTGTGGTTCTAGTTTTTTTCAAAATTTCTCTTGGCTATGTCGGCGCGTGGCGCCGTGTCGCTCTCATCCCGCCGCCCGGCGCCGCCCAATCCGACAGCCGTTGGTCGGGCGCGTAAAGCTGATCGGATTCCGTCTTTACTCTTGATCGGATTCCGTCTTTACTCTTCATTTGACTCATCCCATCGCTAAGTGGACAGCGCGCTCGAGGTCTGCGGCCGCGCGCACACTTCCGGGAGAGAAAGTTGTTAGGCCCCACTGAGCAGGGAAATCCACTTTTCCTACCGGAAAAGCCAAGTGTGTGCGCGAATGTCGCCCACTTGTTATCCGTGGGTGAATTTCCACTTGTGCGCTTAGACAAGAAAATAAGGGGCCCTAAAGAGTAAGTTCCTGATTCAAGTGCAGCACTGGAATAAAATTTCTGAGATTGTGCGGTGCCCCTAATGTGCTAGGATAGAATCCATTGCACTCGAATGGGGCAAAATGTTCTTGAATGGAGGATCATTTATGCTCGCATTTTCTGGAGACAGGGTCTTGTGGCAAAACTTGTTTTTTGGGGGTGTAAATTTTCTGAGGAATTTACCTATGAGTAAAATTGAGGAAATCCGTGGGATTTTTTGACTGGATTTTTTTTTGCTCAGAGGAAATTTTGTCGGAGTAATAGAGGACGGGGTTTTGCGCAGTGCTGGGCTAAAGAGAAATGTGTATGTGAATGTGTAGGTGAATGCGCGCTGGGCTGGGCGCGCTCCGCTCGAGAGCCTTGTCCAACATTGTGTTGTTTACCCGTGTACGTCCTCACTGCGAAACACATTCACATTCCCCTCGGCCCTGCCCCGCTGTTTCCTCTCATTCGAACGGTCCGGTGTTTGGCCCAGTTCTGTCCTCTCTCTCTCTCTCTCTCTCTCTCTCTCTCTCTCTCTCTCTCTCTCTCTCTCTCTCGCTCTCTCTCTCTCTCTCTCTCTCTCTCTCTCTCTCTCTCTCTCGCTCTCTCTCTCTCTCTCTCTCTCTCTCTCTCTCTCTCTCTCTCTCTCTCTCTCTCTCTCTCTCTCTCTCTCTCTCGCTCTCTCTCTCGCTCTCCCTACTTCCCTCTGCCCCTACTCGCCTATTGTGATTTCCGTTACCGCAATTAGATGCTGTCTGATTAAAATGTGCGTTATTGTGCAGGTGCAGAGGGTTAAATTTGAAATATTTTAAAAATATTACAAATTGATTTAAAATTGCATTACGCATCCATCATTTTTTTTTCTTTTTCTCTGTGGTTCACACCATGACACCTTCACGTAGCCGAGTACCCGACCATCTGAATGGGCTCTGGGAATGAAAACGCGCATTATGTACACTCTCAAGAAAAAGATAAATAAAGTGGCTCGTATAATGCGTACCTGCCGGCTGTGCGGTCCGGCCCGGCCCGGCCGCGGTCCGCCCCGCCGGTGGTTATGGAATTATAGAAATTGGAGTAATGATAGTGTTTGGCTCTAAGTGCCACTTACGCCAATCAGGCGCGAGAGAGGCGAGGCACTGCTGTTATATTGTTTCGGGAGCGAGCCTCTTTTCGTATTTATTTTTTACCGTCTCTCTCTCTCTCTCTCTCTCTCTCTCTCTCTCTCTCTCTCTCTCTCTCTCTCTCTCTCTCTCTCTCTCTCTCTCTGTTGGTCTTGTTTTCCTGTGTATGTGTGCGTTTGCCTCGCACCTGTAATTGTGCACCTGTTGTTTCTTTGCCTTGCCCCATTCATTTGCTGCAAACGCTTATTCCAATTACTTTTTCTGAAAACTTTTTTTTTTCAGTGGTGTACTGCTCTCTGCGATCTACCGCGGTACGACTGTGAGGCTCGGTGGCGATTCCAGTCCGTTCCAGCGTATTTTTAGAATCTTGGATAATTTTAATTTGATATCATGTTGCACTTAGGAAGGGGAAGTCCTGAATCAAGTAAGACTGACGCCTTAAAGCGCTTAAATGCCATGAAATCGAATCGTGTCTTTGGACTTGAATCAAAGAAAATATACTTTTATTCTTGAATGAAGTTTTTAATACAAGCCCAAGACCACTGTTTACTGGAGGCGGTGTCTAGCCCCGGCGGTCGGCTCGGAGAACGAGCCGCTCCAAGCTCCGTAAAAACATTAAAAACTATCCAATCTCTCGTTTTTAAAGTGTTGTTATTGATACGTCCAAAGGAAATAACGAATAAATTTGCAGTACAAATTACAAATGCGTGAAAATGTGGCTGAAACGCAGTTTGGTTGTCTGTGTGGCGGCGGTGCAGCGCCCATCTCCCCGGGGTGGTGCGTGCATTGGGTGGCGGGGCGGGGCGGGGCGGGGCGTGCCAGGACGGGTGCTGACAGCTGATCGATTGCCCCCTCCTCCCCCTTCCCCCACTCTTTTGCCGCGCACGGCGGCTCTTCGTAAACAGCTGACGGACCAGCTGATCGCGCGTGGCCGCTTCGCTCCGCCACGCCCATGCCCCACCCCGCCCCACCCCGCCCCGCCCCGCCCCGCCCCGCCCGTCTGTGACACTGACAGGTCGCGGAGAACACCTCGGCCTGACCGTGTACACATTGGCTGCGCGGGGGCTCCCGTGTCCGATCAGTTCACTTTGACCACTGTGAAAAATTGTCGTACAGGGTACGGGAAAATGTCGTACAATTACGATTAAAGATCGTAAATGTACAAGCACTGTGCATCGCCGTGTAATCGAATGCCGAGCAAGATTAGGAGGTTGTACATCTACGACACATTTTGTAAATGGTTAATTAAAAATGATATCGTACATGTACGAACACATTTTTCACAGTGGACGTATATTCACTGCTTACTTCGTTACCGTATCTTTGTATATTGGTACGCTTTAAATTTGCGCGGCAGAAACTCGGTCAATACAAATGTGTACATTGTATACCTCAAATTAAGTATTCATATATGCGGCATTTTAGTGAACAGTGAAACTTCCTCTAATTTTCCTATCTGAATATTGCAGTGCGAATATACTGTTTGTTATTTATGGGTTTGGTTTTCTGATCGTTTTTCTTTTGCTTGCTACTTTTACTTGCAAGAGCTCTTGTATACACTGTTAAGAGTAAAAATAAGAAAATTGAAAAAACAAAAACAAAAAAACAAAAAAACTAAGTCTGTGCTGTCCGGCCGAACGCGCGGTGCGGCGCTCTTCTCGTAAAGACTTGAGAGTTAATGTGGGGCCCTTCTTTGTTGCAGGTACGTGTACGTGTGTACGGCCCATGACGCTAATGGTGAGTGTGCATGTGTGTGTGTGCCCAGCACTCTGAAAATGTTCGTACGCCCGTTCCTTAAAAATCGACGGCAAAACTTTCGCTTTGTGGATTTTTTTATTTTTTTTTTGTCACTGATTTCTATATGATCATAAGGTCATTTTTACGTAAGGGAACGGGGTAGTTTAATGTCGTGGATTAAATGTTGTTTATTTCTATATTTCCATGACACGGGGAAGTGTATGCGAGGTGCAAGTGCTGTCGAGTTAAACACCTCGGTATATCTGTGCGAATGTTGGAAGTGTCAAACTCGGGGCCAGTCGTACACCCTTGCAAGTTTACATCTGTCGAGTTAAACACTTACAAGTGTACAACTGGCAAGTTTGGAATTGCACAAATACCGAGTTGCACACTTGGACGTGTAAGACTGGAAGTTGCACACAGTGTAGGCCTGCACTGCCCCCCCCCCCTCCCCTCCCGCTCCCCACGCTGCTCACCGTGCGAATAAAAGTATTGGCACGCCGCAAGGCGCGCTAATAGCCGCTTAATTGGCGGGGCGGGGCGGGGCGGGGCGGGGCGGGGCGGGGCAGGTGACAACGAGCGGTGTGCGTGACGGGCATGCAATGACTCCATCCCGCGGTCAGGCGGCCGGGCCCGAGGGGCGGGGCGGGGCGGGGCGGGGCGGGGCCCACTGCCCCGCTGACTGCTTTTCGGTCTTTCGCGCAGCAAAGTTACAAGCGGGGTAAATTTTACAAGCAGTTTCAGATTTGGATTTTTTATTTTATAAACCTGCTCGACGGTTGTGCACAAGCTATGACAGTGGTCATAGTCGGTCAATGTTACTGTTTTATTTTTACATTAAAATCCCCGGCGTGTCAATGTCTTACACTTGTGTGTGAATGAGATGAAACTCAAACGCTTCCAATCGTGTGACATCCACCACTCCCTTTGGTTTCCAGTGTTTGGAAACATAACGCTGCGTCCCACCCGTGCCCGCGACTCCAGTGTGACCAGCAGGTCCGCCCCGTATCCTTGTTTACGGCCGCGTGCCGCTGGAGGCTGCCGGCCGGAGTCTCGCTGGAGGCCCGCTGGAGAGGTCCTGGAGATTATCGTGCGCTATAATATCGTCAGTGTCGACGGCTGCCCTCTAAGGACCGTTTCGGGAGGGAGAAAGAGGCTCTCTGTCCATGCCGAAGCGTGTGCTGGTCCGGGTGTCTCGGGCCTTTCGGGACCGTCGTTAAAATGCATTTGGATGAGAGAGAGAGAGAGAGAGAGAGAGAGAGAGAGAGAGAGAGAGAGAGAGAGGGAGGGAGAGAACGTGCATGCGGCTGCAGCAGTCTTGTTTAGTTTGTTGGTTCCAGGGTCTGCGCTCTCCTACTCTCTCTCTCTCTCTCTCTCTCTCTCTCTCTCTCTCTCTCTCTCTCGCTCTCTCTCGCTCTTTCTCTTCTCTTGCTCTCTCTTGCTCGTTCTCCTCTCTCTCTCTCCTCTTCTTCTTCTGTCTCGCTCTCTCTCATTCTGCGGACGTTTGCTCGCTGATCCGATTCGGGCACAACTCACCCCTTCACCATCTGCAGCGTCTCTCTGTCTCTCTCTCTCTCTCTCTCTCTCTCTCTCTCTCTCTCTCTCTCTCCATCTCTCTCTCTCCAGCGCTAGCGCTCGCCGGCAGTCCTCCGCATGTAACTTTTGCAAGATGCTATCAAGATAAGCCTCCCTGCAAAGACTCGCTGTACCAACACTGCCGCGGCCGCACCTGACTGTTTCCATCACTGTGTGTGTGTGTGTGCTTGTCTTTGTGTGTCTGTGTATGTCTGTGTGTCTGTTTGTAAAGAGAGGGGGGGGGGGGTATGGAGAGAAAGATTAGGAGACAGAGGGTGGGAGGCTGGTGCGGCAGGTGGCTGCGGTGTTCTTGGCGACGAATATATATTTTTTGTATGGTACACTAGAAACTCAAGTGTGTAGATGTCGTTCACCTTAAGAAGTGTGAATTTAAATTTCCTTATTTGTCCTTGTGTGAATTTTTAGACGAAAGTTTGTCTGTCCCAGTGTGCGAACGGAAATTTATTGGCTTCGACCATCAAATAATCTGAATTGCAATCATATAGATTTTAAATATAAGCAAGAGTTCGGTCAAGACGTGAAAATGTTTTTATCACACAGGGTGGCCAACATTGGGCGAGTCAGTGAAGTAGCTGATTTATTATATATTTTGTTATCAATCACATGAAACAAATCGGGTGAAGCGAATAAATTCCCTGAATTTGACCTAGTTTACCTACAAGTGTTCAAACATTCCGGTTGCCTGTGCAGTCTTCGCAGGGAAGTCCCAGTGTGGCCCCCCTCTGGTCCCTCGCCACTACCTGTCGCGGGGATCGGCCGTAAACCACGGAGAGGAACACGTTTGTCGTGGCGAGGTGGGGCGGGGCGGGGTGCGGCGGGGCGGGGCGGGGCGGGGCGGGGCGGGGCGGGGCGGGGCGGGGCGGTCGCGTGCCGCAGACGTGCCGTAAAGCGCGCAATCCAACGGCAATTAACACGGCGCTTAAAACACGCCCGGCGGGCTGGGCGCGCTGCCCCGCCCTGCCCTGCCCCGCCCTGCCCTGCCCTGCCCTGCCCTGCCCTGCCCCGCCCTGCCCTGCCCTGCCCTGCCCTGTCTGCCTGCGCACTTCCGCCTCCGCAAGCCGCGGGAATACCCTCCCTCGCCACCTGTCTTTGCCGCCGCAATTTTTGCCAGCCCAAACCTTTCATTATATGATGTCAGGTTTTCTTTTCGCTTTTTTTTTTTTGAGTGTTTAATAAGTTTCTTAGGCCGAAACACGACTGTGATGTACACGTGTGTTTGTGAGAATTTTTTGTTCGTGTCCCTGCGTGAATTTTTAAGGAAAATTCAGACTTGTGTACGAGGGGGCAACCACTCCCCATCCTAGTGTACACGGGATTTCTAATGATTGCCCAAGATTTCTCTCAGATTTTGAGAGATTTCTCTCAGATTTCTCTGAGATTTCTCTGAGATTTCATGAGATTTCACAAGATTTCACAAGATTTCTCAGAGATTTCATGAGATTTTACGAGATTTCACAAGATTTCACAAGATTTCAATGAGATTTCTTGAGATTTCTCAGTTAAATTTCTAAGGATTTCATCGAGATTTCCGAGGATTTCATCGAGATTTCTGAGGATTTCAGCGGGATTTCTGAGGATTTCAGCGAGATTTCCGCAGGTTTGTACACAGGATTTCTCGAGTGGTTGCCCCCTCGCTTGTGTAGGTGGTGTTATAATGGAAATCCACTCTCCTACCCTAACAGAAGTTGAAGTCCCAGATTTGTCCCTCTAAAGTACCAAAGTTGTCCCTCTGGTTTTTGAGGGACTTGAAGGGGATTTGGCATTTGCTGAAATCCCTCTGAAGTTCCTGCCCCTTGAAATCCCTCCGAAGTTCCATTCACGATCACTTTGCCTTTTTTGGCCTGATCGAAAAAATGGTTAAGGAGGCATCCTAGGTCATTTTTAACAGGTCACATGGCTTTCCGATGTTCAGAAGTAATATAATGTATTCTGTATATACTTCATGTATGCTACATCCATGAATGGTTCCTTAGAACCGCTAGACAGCTCTACGGCAAGGATTCAGCAGTGGCACTGCAGGGACTTCAAAGGAATTTCACAGCAAAAGGTATTTGCGAAATCCCACATCCCTAAAATGGCCCGTTTTGGGATAATAGAGGGATTTGGGATTTGGAACTTCAGAGGGACCTGGGACTTGGGTCTTCCGGGGGACTTCGATTTCTGTTAGGGTATAAGTGCGCAGGACTTACTCAAATTTTAGTATCTTCTTAAAAAAAATATAGCGCCGCAAATTTGCCGTTAGTCATCACTGTGAAAAATATTTTTGTAGATTTACGATTAATTTTGTAAATTACGATTTTTTTGTGCATAACTATGGTTGTTCAAAATCGTGCATAACGATGCAAAAAACGTGCATAAGGGTTTTGCGTGTACAAATGAAACTTTATGGTGTGCAGGGAGGGGGCACAAATCTAGCAATTGTACGTCAGCGTAGTGTTTTTTTTTTCTTGTTTTTTTTCCTTCTCCGGCTCGCGGCTCTGTGCCTGGCCTCTGTATGCCTCTCGCGTGCGGGCACTTTTCACACCTGTCATCTCTCCGCACCGCACCGCTCGGCATTCTGACCCCGACCAGCCTCTGCAGCACGTCATCGGAGACGATGCCGCCGTGCCCCGCCAGCCCTGCCCCGCCCTGCCGTGAGGATTGAAAGCGGATCCGAGAGGGCGGGGCGGGGCGGGGCGGCAGCGTGACACGTCACTTTTATTTCGAGGTGGCGCGGGGCTGGCGGGCGTGCGGGCGAGCGAGGTCCGTGCGGCGCCGGGAGGTCGCACCGCATTCCGCGAGTGTGTGTGCGTGAGCGAGAGAGAGAGAGAGAGAGAGAGAGAGAGAGAGAGAGAGACGGGGGGAGAGAGTGAGCGAGTGAGCGAGTGAGAGTTCAGGAGAGAGCGAGAGTGAGCGAGTGAGAGATCAGGAGCGAGCGAGAGTGCAGGAGCGGGTGAGTGAGGGTGCAGGAGAGTGCGAAAGAGCGACTGAGAGGAGGAGCTGGCCAGAGAGCAGACGACGGGAAAGACACAAAAGGGAGAAGTATCGGCCGCCCTGCTTGTGCGGCGCACCTTACCCCTTTGGCACGACCCGGCGCTGCGCTGGCGTACTGACCGACAGGTCGACAGGTGCTGGCGGGGATAGGCCAGGCGCGGGGTCAGTCACCCGCCTCTGACGCCGTGACCAGCTGATCGCTTAGGAGACCAGGTTTGGGTTGTGGTCGGGGGGGATGCTCTTCAACTCGCTCTACTCTAACTCGCTCATATCTATCTCGCTCCTATTCATATCACTCTTCGTTAACCCGCTTCCCGTATTGAAACCACCCAAAAACCTCTTCACCCCCCCCTCCTCTCTCTCTCTCTCTCTCTCTCTCTCTCTCTCTCTCTCTCTCTCTCTCTCTCTCTCTCTTCGACGTCGTCGTCTTTGGCGCGAAGATTTGTCGATTCTTGGTGGCCTGCCAGCCGCGCTAAGAATGACATGGCTGGTCGCTGCGGCTGGCGGCGGCCGCTCGCGCCGAGGAGGGTCGGAGTGAGCGAGCAGGAGCGAGCGAGACAGAGAGCGAGAAAGAGAGAGAGAGAGCGAGAGAGAAAGAGAGCGAGCGAGACAGAGAGCGAGAAAGAGAGAGAGAGAGCGAGAGAGAAAGAGAGCGAGCGAGAGAGAGAGAGATAGAGCGAGCGAGAGAGTGTCCTCCTGGGTATGACGGGACGGGCAGTGGCCCAGGTCGCCGATATTCAATTGGCTGCTCGTCAGGAGAGCTATAACTGTCTGAGCTCCCGGGGAAACACACGCGTCTGGGAGGGCATCAAACCTCTACCCCCTTCCCCCCCCTCGCCCCCCCCCCCCTCGCCCCCCCAACCTCCCCTCCCTCTCCCCCTCCCTCGAGCATGCTCTCTGCCCCTCCCGTTGCATCTGCTACATTGTGGCCACTTTGTACGCGGCGGGTGTCTTGCCCCCCCCCTCTTTGCCCGCGTGCCTCAGAGTGCAAATAGCCTGCAGCGGGGAGGTGATTGACGGGCGCTCGGCCTTGCGCCGCCGCTGAAATAACTAAATTGTACTCAACTGTTTGAACCTTGCTGCTGGGCTGGCCCGGGGGTGCCCGGGTGGTCTGACTACCAGCTGCTTATGTATAAAGTGTGTGACTGTCGCACACTTGCGGGCAGGCATGTGAATTTCCATTCGTACGCGTAATTGTCACTTTCTTCCCTATGAGTGTATGTGTTGAATTTGTCATTCCAAGGAAAATTGCTCTCCACTCTCTGTCCACGTCACTGAAAATGGGAGAGTAAGATTCATTGCACTTCAGAAAGAAGGATTCTAACTCAAAGAATCTCTGTCTTTTAAGCGCGCCTCTGAGGGCGACATTTGATTTTCTCGGTTAAGTAGAGCGATATTTTTAAAATGTC
>CM066257.1:8472455-8492455 GCA_033675135.1 Frankliniella intonsa
AGAAAAAAGTAGGAGGAAAAAAGGAAAGTTTTGGTGCTTGCTGCCCTTCACTCTTGCACTGCCCCCCCTCTCCCCAGCGCCCCCTGGTGGTTTCGCTCTCTGGTGCCAGGTGCAGCTGATGCCCGCCGCAAGCCGGGAGAGCGCCAGGGCCGCGCAATATGGCGACAGGGTTTCAAATTAAAATACCCTGCTGCAATTTATTGGCAACCCTTCCACGTGTCACCGCACGCTCTCTGTCTCTCTCTTTCTCTCTCGCTCTCCCCCTCTCTCTCCTCTCTCCTCCTCTCTCCCCTCCCCTAGTCTCTCTCTCTCTCCTCTCTCTCTCTCCCTCTCTCTCTCTCCTCCCTCCCCCTCCCTCTCTCTCTCCCTCCCTCTCTCTCTCTCTCTCTCTCTTTCTCTCTCTCTCTCTCTCTCTCTCTCTCTCTCTCTCTCTCTCTCTCTCTCTCCCGCCTCTCTCCCTCTCTCGGGACAGCAGGTGCAACATGCGCCTCTCGCTCTCCTCCCTTGTACTCAGAGCATTTTGCATATTTTGATTTCCCTCCCCCCTCCTTCCCTCTATGCACTCTACACCCGCCGCGGATCCCCCCGCCCGCTGTGCAGTTCTTTTAACTTTTGGCTCTTCTCTCGATCAGACCGCATCTCTCTACCCGACGTGTTTCTGGACGAGTTCCAAGCGATCACGCTGGAGCCAGTTCATCATGCACGGGCGTTCTGCGGGGGCGTGCCACGGGGGTGTTCCACAGGGGTGTTCCACAGGGGTGTTCCACAGGGGTGTTCCACAGGGGTGTTCCACAGGGGTGTTCCACGGGGGTGTTCCACGGGGGTGCTCCACGGGGGTGCTCCACGGGGGTGCTCCACGGGGGTGCTCAACGGGGGTGTTCCACAGGGGTGTTCCGCGAAAAAAATGTAGGCGCTGTATGAGCAAAGCTGCGACAGCAAAGTCTTTTTGCTCCGTGTAGTGCACTGGAAAAACAAAGGTAGGACATAACACCCTTTTAGGGGTGCTACTCGAAATAGTGCCTTTACTAAGGCATTTTGCAAACAGCACCCCTACAGAGGCACTAATTTGACCGAAAGGTGCTATATTTTTGTGCCTTTGGACACAATCGCGCCTTTCTAAAGGCACTAGAGAATAGCACCTTTTAAAGGCATTAGGTCGCACCTTTGTTTTTCCAGTGTGTTGGTGCGTACGTTACCCTTACTCTGTAGTTTTGGTGGAGGTAAAGGTACACTACTGTGTATTGAATGTGCGTGTCTGTGTGTGTGCGTGTATGTGTGTCTGAGGGCGTGTCTGGGCTGCGTGCGCCCAGATACCATGCCCGTGTGTGTGTGTGTGTTCACGTGTGTGTGTGTGTGTGTGTGTGTGTGTGTGTGTGTGTGTGTGTGTGTGATGTAATAGTCGCACGTACTACTGCTCCATTATGCGTCACGATATCCGCGAGATGGTGCGATAGTCTGCGATCGCTCCCACTCCTCTCCTCTCTCTCTCTCTCTCTCTCTCTCTCTCTCTCTCTCTCTCTCTCTCACTCTGGCCGCTGGTCTACCTCGCGGGGTTGTACCTCATCTGAATGCGCAGACCGCTCCCGCTTTGCACACGTTTACCCGGACAGTATTTTACACATCTCAGCACATTCGCCTGCTTCATTACGAGCATGAATAAATATATTTGTGCCGACATTTGAGAAGCCGATGGAAAGAGAAAAGGCAGGTGGATTTTGCAGTGTAGGAGTAGGATTTTTATTTTAATTATCCTAAAACCTCATAAATTACCTAAAAGTAATTTTTTTTCGTAACTCGATTCAATTCGTTCGAATTCCAATTTGTTTAATTTTTCTCTTTTTAAAAAAAGATTTACCTTCGCCGCTCTCTGCTTGCCCTTAAAAAAAAAAAATATTTAACTTCCGCTTAAAGGATATGGTAAAACAAACAGGCAGCATATGCGTGAATAAGTTAAACGGCAAGGGGGGAGGGAGAGGGGGTGATAGGGGGAGGGGGGAGAAAAGCGCATGCATAAGGAGACGTGTGTCTGTATTTAGATGTGCCTCTGACACGGTATAGCCAACGCGCAAGGAGGCGGCCTGCTGAGCAGGAGAATTGTGCGCGGCTTGTACACTTGTAGAATGGGCTGCTCTCTGTGAGCTACGGGAGTATGATGGGCCGTGCCACCTGCCGAACTGTTGCTCCGCGAGGGAGAGAGAGAGAGAGAGAGAGAGAGAGAGAGGGAGAGGGAGAGGGAGAGAGAGAGAGAGGGAGAGAGAGAGAGAGACTGTCTCATTCAGGTGCAGCACCGGCGGGCCATCTCCGCGCACGAACGCTTTTCAATTTGAAGGGGCGGAGGCGGCGTGGTTTGGACGAGGTGAGAGACTAAGAGAGAGAGAGAGAGAGAGAGAGAGAGAGAGAGAGAGAAGGGGAGACGAGGACCACGAAAGTCTGATAACTCGTGATAACTGTGGGAGAGAGAAAGAGAGATGGAGAGGGAGGGTAGAGGACGGCTCGCAGAGGAAATGATGCTTGCAAATAAAGCGGGAAAAAGTCGAAGAGGCCCCGGGGAAGCGCGCGGGGGAGGAAAAGGGAGGGGTCGGTCGGAGCACCCCGTCCCCCGCCCGGTCATATTTGAATTTGTTTTAAAAGTCGCGCGCTTGGTCGCGGAGCCCTGCCTATTGGTCGTGGCTCGCGCCGCGTGGGCAACAGTTTTCCCTCTGATCGACGAGCTAAGTGCTTTAATGGGACCGCGCCGCTGTCTCGTCTCTATTTACTTATTCGATATATCGAGGCGGCCGCTTGCTCTCGGTCGGCCCGTCGAGACAGTGGGACGCTGGCCGCGAGCCTGATATACTGCCACCCGTGGCCTTGAGCAAGACACTGTATATAATTGAAAAAAAAAAGAAAAAAAAAGAAAGAAAAAATCAAGTAGAAATCAAAGTGTGCGATTATCGCAAACTTGTAAGTGTGTGAAGTTTCTTTCATTTACCCCGGTAAGGATTCAAAAAAAAAAAAAAAATTATGTCGAAAAATTTAATTTTGGCGGAAAGGGAGCTAGCAGACGTCCTTGCAAGACAAAAAAAAATTCAAGGAAGTCACTCACTTTGCGATTTTTTGTTTTAGTCTTGTGTGTATGTGTGTGTGCGAAGCTATAGAGTATATAGGTCACAATCGTAAATTTTCAGCAATTATTCACACCGTATAGGTGCGCGTAATGTATGTTTATAAGCGTAATGATGACGGTGATGATGTAGCTGATTGCTATCAAACGACTAATTTTGCGAGAGAGTGTGTGTGTGTGTGTGCGTGTGTGTTATGCGTGTCGTTTGGCGCAGTAAAAAGACCATAAAGTGAGAAAGTGCAAGGGTGGTGGGAGGGGGAGCATTTTGAATGCTTACGAGAAATGTTGTTACAACTCGCGTGGGAGATCATCAGGTCAGTGTGACTCCGGGTGATATTATATTTTTTTCGACGGTTATCGCTTCGTCACCAGCACCCAGAAAAATCAGTCCTTGCCACAAGAAATGCTCTTGCAGTGTGCAGGAATATTTACGTCGCGCAAGGGAATCTTATTGGCTCAGTGCATTTATGGGATTGAGCTAAGCGCACGCTCTTGTAACAGGAATTGGCCTTTTTTTGGTTGAGGGGCTGCCCACAGTTCGTCTCGTTCTGATCGCCGAGTCCAATTTTCGACCCATTTGGGTCTGCTTGATCCGTCGCTCGCAGGCCGGACCCGGCGATGCTCAGTCTGGGAGCACGGCAGGCTCAAGGCGGGGGCGGGGCGGGGTGGGGTGAGGTGGGGCGGGGCGGGGCCCCTGCAGCCCCAGCCTTGGCACCAGACCGACCGGCGCGCCGCGGCGGGGACCGGCGGCCCGGCCCGCCCCGCCTGGGGGCTCTTTCTTCGTCTGCCGCTCTCCGAATGAGTTCCGAGTGAGAGAGCGGGGCACACAGTGAGAGAGCGAGAGAGAGAGAGAGAGAGAGAGAGAGAGAGAGAGAGAGGGAAGGCTTCGAGCGCGGCCGAGCGCAGCACAGCATGTCTCTCGGCCCTTGACAAGGAGCGACCGGACCATGAATTATTCATAAAGTTGGCTGGCGTGGGGCGGCGTGGCGGAAGGGCAGCGCACCGGAGGAGGTTCGGGAGGGGAGAAGGGGGGAGAGGGAGGGAGGTACCAGGAGGGGGAGGAGGGAGGAGGGAGGTACCAGGAGGAGGAGGAGGACAGTTGAACGGAAGGGACAGAGGCAGGGAGCAGAGGACAGGTAGGGGGGGGGGGGGGGGGGAGAGAGAGAGAGAGAGAGCGTGGACGATCCAGGCCGGCCCCGTGTGCGACTGCGTTTTGAAGTCTTGGGAGGGACGTACGTACTCGCAAACGTAACACTGTGAAAAATATCTTCGTAAATTTACTGCATATTTTGTTATCACGATTTTCAAAATTTGTTGTAATTTTACGACTGCCTATTCTTGCTCGTCAATGAATTCTAAGTACTTGCAATTTTACAATTGCAAGTTGTAATTTTACAACATTTATCATGGAAGATTTTCCAGTTACCTTGACAAGTATTTTTCACAATGAAACGCTTAAGCGGATTATATACACTCTGAAGAAGAAGGTAGAGATACGGGATAATTTTGATTGGGAAATGTCGTGACTGTAGTTACACTTTGTATTTACTTTGTTATGAGAATGCATTTTTTATGGTGAGCACGGAAGGGACGTCGTCAATTTACGATACTGATCCTAAGCCAACAATTCATTACATGTAAAATTACCGATTAAATCTAAAAGTATTTTAAAAGTATAGATATTGTATACAAGGCGGATACAATTTTCGACAGAAGGGGTTGTGCTTTAGCCGACCCTAACCGAATCAGGTCTGCCAGTCAGTTTTTTCGATTCACATATACCTTCAGACAGTACGCTGGGAATTGCTCCCATTCAATCCGAAAAGAAAAATCTGCATTTCTTGCTCGTACGTCTGTCTATGGTCGACGCTTGGCGTCTTTGAGTGGCGTCTCTGTGTGACTGGCGCCCCCCGCCCCGCCCCGCCCCGCCCCGATGTCGAGATATTCGCTGCGACGTCCTCGTAAAACAAAAGGCTCGTAAATCTGGCTGCGGCGGTGGTGGGGACGCGTGGCCCAGGCTCGGGCGACCTTGTCCCCGACCTGCCCCAAGCAGCACGCCGCACTGACACAAGCCGACTAGAGATGATTCCATTTTTTTCTTTCATTTTTTTTTTTTTGCTTCTTCCGAATGAGAATATCAGGACGATGGAAAGAAAAAGAGTAGATCGCGTTGGATAATGTTTTCGGCGGGTTTTCATTTTGTGTGCGTGTGCCCTTTGCACGCTGTCCGTCTCGCTCCTCTCTCTCTCTCTCTCTCTCTCTCTCTCTCTCTCTCTCTCTCTCTCTCTCTCTCTCTCTCTCTCTCTCTCTCCCCCACGCGTGTTCAGGTGCGAGCAAGGACTTAATGTGGAGAGTTGTAGGGGGAAGGAAGCTAACGAAGAGAGAGGGAGGGACGGAGGGAGTGAGGGAGAGTGAGAGAGAGAGGGGGAGAGAGAGAGAGAGAGAGAGAGAGAGAGAGAGAGAGAGAGAGAGAGAGAGAGAGGTGGGGGAAGGGGGGAGGCGCACAGATCCACCGACAAATCCTATGGGAATGGCTTCAATAGATAAGAGCCTGGGCCTCGCCCCGCCCGACCCGCCGAGGCCCGATCCTGCGCGCTGTGCTGTGCAGCCTCATTTATTCACTGCGAGCAACTAACAAATTCGGTGCGCAGATTCTCTCTCTCTCTCTCTCTCTCTCTCTCTCTCTCTCTCTCCCTCTCTCTCTCTCTCTCTCTCTCTCTCTCTCTCTCTCTCTCTCTCTCTCTCTCTCTCTCTCTCTCTCTCTCCCTCTCCCTCCCCTCTCTCTCGCTCTCTGCTTGATCACCCTAGTCGTGCTGTGCGCTGTAGTTTAGATAGTGTGTACACAACGCTGTGTGCACCGACAACTGTGCAGACTCAGTATAGTCTATACCCGGTATATCTTTTTTCTAGGACGCCCAGGAAAGTAGGTACTTTTCCAGGAAATTTCCAGTTTTTTTCCAGGGAAAGTACTGGAAAAGCCAGGAGCTTTCCTGGAAAAGTACCTACTTTCCAGGGAGGTCCCAGGAAAAAAGATATACCGTGTAGAACAAAAACTTTATACGTGTTTTTCCTCTCCCAAGGTTGTCGGTGTTGACTATTCATTTTCCTTCTGACAGTTTTCTTTTTCCTTCTGGAAACCCTGCATTTAGCATAGATCTGCTAGAAAGTATTTCAAATGCAAACGCGTTTTGGTGACGTGGGAATTCCCCAGCATTCCCCTGTCGGTGACATCGCGTGCCTTGCCTGTAGCGTCTGCTGCGTCGGGCTTGTTGCGGAGAATGCACTTCTCTCTCTCTCTCTCTCTCTCTCTCTCTCTCTCTCTCTCTCTCTCTCTCTCAGACTCCTGCCTCGCGGGGAGATTGGCTGCTTGGCGAGATAGGCGATTGGAAGGTGTTTGTGCGTGCTAGCGATCCTTTCCCAGCTTCCCCTCGTCTCCCCCCCCCCCCCCGCCCCTCCTCCTCCCTCCCCATCCCCTCTTCCTAGCTTCCTTCCGCTGTGATTGACAGCCCGGGAAATTGGGGCGTGGTGGTCGGGGCAGAAGGAGAGGGGCCCGTAGGGGCGGGGAAGGGGGGGGGGGGGGGCGTGGCTCCGAAATATCGTTTGCGAGGCAGTGCCACGCTACGCCACGCCACGCCGCGCGAGCATCTACAATGTTAATGAACACCCAGGCAAGACGCCCAGCTACTGTGTATCCGTATTATAGTGCTTTTGCTCACCACCAAAAAAGATATATATTTTTTTCAAAAATTTGTAATTCTTGTTGCGTAACAGTAACAGTTAAGAATTTGAATACGGTTTTGGTGTAGTGTTAGGAAATTCTGAAGACAAACAAAATTTAAAAAAACATGAAGTTGGTGTGCTAAGTTTGCAGACAGTACCAAAAAAGAAATGGCTATGTTTTGAATTGCTTCGCGTAGAGTTTTGGGTGTCGGGATGAGTTGATTATTATTGTCCGTTCCCGCCACCGGAGACCGCACAGGAGGTAAGAGAGAGAGAGAGAGAGAAAGAGAGAGCGGGAGATAGAGAGAGAAAAGTAAGAGGGCAATTTTCCTATTAATTTTACGAGAATGTAAAAGCAGCTTTACGAGCGCGGCCAATGCGCCATAAACGAGTGGTTTTATTCGGCCGTATAAGCGGAGTGGCGTGCGGCTGCGGTCTGTGTCTGTTCTGTTTCTCTCTCTCTCTCTCTCTCTCTCTCTCTCTCTCTCTCTCTCTCTCTCTCTCACTGCTGCGTTCGCACGGATTGAAAAGACGAGCTGCTGCCGCCGTTCCCTTGTCGCTCAGTGATTTTTGCCGCCACCGACACAGACTATTCTGCAAAAATAAAATTGTGTTTTTCTTTCTTTTTTATTCAAAAGCGATTTTTATTTTTCTTTGTTTTGATCGGTTGGTCATAGTGCACTGGAGGGGATTGCGGTTGTAATCCTGGTGGACTCAAGTGACAGAGGAAGAGGGTGCGGGAGAAAAGAAAGAGAGAGCGCAACAGAGATTGTTTGAGAGAGAGAGAGAGAGAGAGAGAGAGAGAGACGCGGGGCGGGCAGACGACCTTTGCCACCAGAGCGCAGCACCAGCAGCACCCATTGGCCGTGCGGTTAACGCCCGGCAAGGATAAGCGTACCGGTTTTGGGGCGGGGTGGGGTGGGGCGGGGCGGGGTGGGGTGGGGCGGGGCGGGCGGGGTGGGGCGGCGCGACTGACTCGTTCCGAGGTGCCGCGGATCGGTTTCGCCGGTGACTCACGCCGTGCATACTGGAGTGGGTCCGTGGGCCGTCCTACATGTCCCTGTCCCCCCCGTGTGCCGGCCTGCCGGCACCAGCACCGCCTCCATACACTGTTTATAGTCATGTTTATCTCCCAAAATGAGCGACATTTTCCTACATCGCTTTATTACACTGTTAAAAAATACCACAGTTTAACAACAGTGTGTAACTGTTATTTCTAGACACAATAGCAAACTCTTAAAACTTATTGTAGATTGAAGGGTAAAACGAGCTGAATATACAGTGTTTCACTGTTAATTTCAAGTATAATAACTGTTTGTACGGTTCGTATTGACAGCATTTTTTACAGTGTAGAGCGATGTCCGCCAAAATGACAGAATGAATCGTAATTGTAATTGTACAACTGTATTTCTTGGAAAATTTTCCCGTAAACCTACGACAATTTTTCACAGTGTCACTATGATCATAAATATTCGCAAGTTTTGGGGAAAATTTTCCACAAGGTGCAGTTGTAAAATTACAATTGAAAATCGTATGGTTACAAGCACTACATATCGGCATGAATTCATTGGCGAGCAAGAAAGGTCCTTCGTAAATTTACAACATATTTTGTAAATCGTAAATTACAACATTAATCTTAAGTTTACAAAGATATTTTTTCATAGTGCGTGGAGAGTAAATCCTTTCCCATCCTTCTATTTATTCCTTTTTCTCTCTCCCCCTCTCTCCCCCTCCTCCCCCTCTCCCCCTCTCTCCCTCTCCCTCTCTCCCTCTCCTCCCTTACCGTCCCAAGAGAGACCTCACACCCCCGCGCGCACGCGCGCACTTTTTGCAGCTCATCGAAAAGAATTAAGGCGCGACCGCAAAAGGGAAGATCGAGATGCGGTCGGTGGGTTTTTCATTCAATGCGAGAGGTGAGGTGAGCAAGAAAAGGTGGCGTGGCGGGGTGGGGTGGGGTGAGGCGGGGTGGGTTGGGGCGGGGCGTGGCGCGGGGCGTGGCGGGGCGCGAACCACGACACCCCGGAGACTAGCCTTGCACCTTTACCGAATAGATGTGAGGAGTTGAGCCGTGAAATAAGAGCGGGTCTGCTTACCCCTCTCATTAGTAGCGAGAGAGAGAGAGAGAGAGAGACCGGACGGACAGACAGTCGGGTGGCCAGGCGGGGAAGCGGAACCTCGCCGGGCGTGGCGCGGCGTGGCGTGGCGCGGTGTGGCGGGGAACGGAGTTCTAACGACGTTTTGATTTGTCTTGCGGGCGTTCAGCTCAGTTAAGGAGGGCCCCCCTCTCCTCTCCGCGTCCCCGCGTCCCCCAGGGCTCCTCTAATGTCCTCGGCACCCCCTCTCCCCCCACCCCCTCCCGCCTCCGCCCGCCCGCACCGGAAGCAGTATCGCTCCCGACACGTGTTAAGAGTTTGGATCGAAATCGGGTTTATCGCCCACGTGAGCTCCGCGTGGTAGAAGCGCCGTCCAGACGTGGCGTGTCTGCGGTAAGAAAAAAAAAGTAGGCAAAATCGATACTTGCGAAAAGTAGGCACGGAATTTTACTCTGTAACGATCAATCGTATTTGTATGTTTTTGTGCAAATGTTTGTGTAATGGTAAACATTTCAAACGTTTCACACAAATTTATGCGAAAGACTGCTTGCCTTGGCCCAAGTGAATGCACAAAATCTTGTAAATCGCCGCACAAATTTGTTTGCAAAATTTGATTGTTCAACTTTTTACAAATAAGCGATACAAATCTTTTTGGTCTTCCTTTTTCCGCCGTGTGTGCGGCGGGCGGTGAAGAAGGATATGCTATTTTTTTTTTTCGGAGACAGTAGTTGTTGAACGCAACACAGGTCATAGAATTACGTTTATTCTAAATTGAATCTAGTCCGGAACTATTTCGATTTTTTTTTCCTTTTTTTTTTTTTTCGGGAAACGTTTGGGATACGGTTGAGCACGAACTGCGTACCCCGCCAGCTCGCCGCCCGCGCCCGCCCGTGCGTGGCGTGGCGTGGCGGTGTGTGGCGCAGCGGGGGCCTAAGTGTCGCACGCTGACCCCCGGCGAATAAATCTAGTCGGGGTGCGGCGGGGCGGGGCGGGGCGTGGTGGGGCGGGGTGGGGTGGCGCGCGGCGCGGGGGGATGCTTTTTGTTGCCAGGGACTTTTCCGCCGCGTTGAGCCCCGGAGAGGAGCGGAGGTGGCCGGCAGGGTCGTGCCAAATGGTATCACCCTCACCCTCTATGGAAATCGACGAGCTGGCTGCCTGCTTGGGCTGTGCGACCCCCCCCCCTTTTTTTTACAGTGTAGGGAATGATTTTTTAAAACAAATTTCTCTGGAAATCCAAGTATGTACATGTATTCATTATTTACTGCATACTTACAGGTATTCAGTAAGTAATGAATGCATGGGCATGTATGCAGTAAATGGTGTGAAAATGCCAAGGTATTTGCTAGACACTTTGGAATGTACACACGTAGTTTCTGTGTTATTTTTCGTGTGTACATGCCAAGCTTATTCAGCAAATAGTGTGTACCTTGGCATGTACACACTATTTACTGCATACATGCCCATGTATTCAGTACTTACTGAATACCTGTAAGTCTGCAGTAAATAATGAAAACATGTGCACACTTGGTTTTCCAGAGTTGAACCTACTTTTTCTCGAGGGGTCGACCACTTGAAATATTTGTGTACATGGAATATATTCCAGTTGGAATATCTGGAATATTTTTGAAATATCTGGAATATTTTTGGAATATGTAGAACAGTATTTTTGGAAAATGTGAGATAAGATTTTTGGAATATCAGGAATATGTTGGAATATTTTTGGAATATTTGGAATGTTTTTGGAATATTTGGAATATTTTTGGAATATTTGGAATATTTTGGGGCTGGAATATGTTGGAATATCTGGAATATTTTTGGAATATTTTCCAATGTGTACATGGAATATCCAAGTGGTCGACCCCTCGCTTTTTCTCTCTTAATTCTCGTCCCCAAAAATGAGTTCTCTGTTTGGGGAGCGGTTGCAGACACTACTTTGGAAACGCGAAAGGGTAGCGAATCTGAGAAATGGTCGGTGAGGAGAGGTGGAGGGGGTCGAGCGGGGGGTGGAGGCGCGCTGCAGATTTCTTTGTGGTAATAATAACGACGTCCCTGGGGACGCATTGGGACGAGTAGGGTGTCCAGGCTCTTGTTAGAAATCCCTGCCTCTCCCCCATCTCCCCCCCCCCTCTCTCTCTCTCTCTCTCTCTCTCGCTCGCTCTCTCTCTCTGAGAAAAGCAAGAAGGGAAGAAAGTGCAGGAAAGGGAAGAGGGGGATCGGGACCCCTGCGCGGGAGGGAAACGTTGGGAGAGGAGGAGGAGGAGGAGGAGGAGGAGGAGGAGGAGGAGGAGGAGGAGGGGGGTCTAGCTGTGCGGGGCCCTCTTGTGTTCCGCGGTGAAATGTTATCCCCGGCGAAATGAAGGATGTTGATTTGTTCGTGGGACTGGGAGCGCAGGCGGGCTGAGGGGGATTTGTGCCCGGAATGGGGGTGCAGACTAGGAGGGGGAGGGGAGAGGGAGGGACGGAGAGGGAGAGAGAGAGGGAGGGGGAGAGAGAGAGAGGGAGAGAGGTGGGAGGGATGCGGGAGGACGAGCGTCAACAAACGCAGCGCGCGTCTCTGCCCGAAATTGGAACGGCTGCCATTTATCTTTCGTTTGATCGCGGCGCAAGCGTCGCGGGCACAACAGCGAGGCAGGTCACACTCCGAGAGAGAGAGAGAGAGAGAGAGAGAGAGAGAGAGAGAGAGAGAGAGAGAGAGGTGGGGAGGCAGAAGGGGATGGAGAAGGGGAGGAAAAGACTTTGCTAGTCAAGGTGAACGACCGAATCTTTCTCGATATTTCGGGTCTGAACTGTGCAAATTTCGTTTGTGCGTAGGTTTTGGTTAAGTTTTGATTTAAATTTTTTTATTCTGAAGGCAACAAGTGAGTGCTCCTGACTTATATTTCTTTTGTCTATTTAATTTTTCGGGTGAGACTGGCCAGCGGGCTGGCTCGGCAGCTTGCCTCTGTGTGGGAAGGGCAGGGCAGGGCGCGCGGCGAGGCTGGCGATGCTGGGACTTGAGATAATCCACCCCCTCTCCTCTCGACATAAATTACGCCATTTTTCTCTACCCGGCGCCGAAAACTCGAGGTGGCAGCCGTTTGAGCGGACGCGCGCGGAGAGAGGGAGAGGGAGGAAGAGAGAGGGAGAGGGGGGGGGGGGGAGGTCCTGTGCGCCCTACACCTAACCCACCACCCCCTGCGCGGAACACGGGAAGGGTTGACGCTGCGAGCATTTGGCGCACGCGTTGTCATGTTACGCATGTAAAAGTGTGTAACAACGCGCCGTGGCAATTATAACGTTAATGGCATTCAACAGCGGGGTGTAGAGGCGTTGTGGGGCTGGGCGGGGCGGGGTGCCTCTCTCAAGTGCTGTTTGCTCTGCAAACCTAAAACCTCGAATCCACATTCTCGCCCGAAAAGAGAAGGAATATTTTATTTATTACAGGATTGTGTGTAGTAATGTTTTGGGCAGGTTTCAAGTTGCATTTTGTTTCAAACATGTTTCTTTTAATTTAAGTTTTTTCCCCCCTGTTTTATTGCGTGAGGACTGTCAGGGTGTCTGAGCGGGGACGCCCCCTATGTCTGACCCGGCGGGGCGATATGCGGATCTCATGTCCGTCTTGCACGTCATGTCGATTCTCTTCCGCATGACGCGCAGGAACGCCCCGCCCCGCCCTACCCCGCCCCGCCCCACCCCACCCCGCCCCACCTCGCCCCGCCCCGCCGCACCCCGCTGCACGCCGGCTGCGTCATGATCCCTCCCCGATCCCGCGGCCCCGCGCGGCCCCCGCCGACACGCTATGGTCGCACGATTGATTCCGCCACACCCCGCCGAGACTGACAAGCGAGTGTGGTCAGGCGCTAAAGAGGATCCGCTCGAAACAGAACATATAACGGCACAAGTGTGCGAATGTCGCGCACTTGCTGGTGTCGTGTAATCTGACATTTTTATTTTTTTCAAGTGTGTAAAGCTTCTGGGGAAAATGTAGACAGTTACTTGTTCATTGAACAAGGTTCAAGTGTGCGAATTATAATTCACAAACGTACAATTCACATCTATACACACGTACTATTCTCATTCACAAGGGTTTTCCAAAGCTCAACTGACTCGAAATTTATCGTCTATCCTTTAAATAGAATTCTAGTATACAAATTTCCTCATTTTAGCTGCAGTTGCGTTGAATGATGCCAAACTTCCCTGAACTAAGAAGTTTTGAATTTTCTAATTTGCTTTTTAGTTTATTGAAGAGGTGGATTGCAGGGTTTCAAGTCCTGTGGGCCCTTTCCATTAAAATTCGGAGTTTGTGTGTGTGTGTGAGATTGAGTGCGTGTGTGTGTCTGTGTGGGGCTCGCACACTAGCCGTATGCGGCGAGGAGGGGCGTGTGATAGAGAAAGAGGTGGAAGATCTGTTTCCAGAGACGCGAATTTGATACGATCTCGTTTCGCATTGCGCTGCAGGGAGTGGGTGTGGCGGGGGGAGGGGGGGGGGGAGTAAAGCGGCAGTAGTGAGTGGGCCCGACAGCAAGCGTCGCTTGACTCTTGCATGCTCATTACAAATTTGAAATAAATTGGGGCGGAAAGCGTGTGGTGAGACTCGTGTGGCACGCGCGGTCCAAGTATCCGCCCGTTTGTCTGTCCGTTCGTTCGTTTGTCTGTCCGTCTGTATGTCTGTACGCCCTTCGCGCCCGTCATACTGTCCGAAACGCCGTGCGGCCGTCGTCGGTATGAAAAACTCATAAGACCGAGTGACACGCTCGGCGAATTTATCCTCCTGAATTTCTCATGGCGCCATGGAGCAGCGGGGGAAGACAGGCATGGCAGAGCACACTGGAACTCCAACTGTACGAATGTCGCTCACTTGTAGGTGAGCAAATAAATTCACTCACTTGTAGGTGAGCGAATAACCATTCACTCACTTGTACCTACAAGTGACCGAATAGTTATTTGCTCACCTACAAGTGAGTAAATTTATTTGCTCACCTACAAGTGAGCGACTTTCGTACACTTGGATTTCCAGTGGCAAAGGCGAGCGTCTGCCTGCCGCTGCTCCACCGGTTAATCCAATATTTTTGCGAGGAAGGCGGCGGCGGTAAGGACGTCGCGCGGAGGAGGATTGGGACCCGGAGGAGGGACCGGGGGGGGGGCACGGAGCGGCCGGCCGGGGCCGAACCCTCTTTTCAATGCTAATCGCCCTCCTCTATACACTTAAATTGATTCGAATTAATTTGGCGCTGCTTGAGGAGAGGGAGTAGGGAAATAATGAGAGGGAGAGAGAGAGAGAGAGAGACAGGGTAGAAGGAGAGAATGAGAAAGGTAGAAAGAAGGTGAGAGAGAGAGAGAGACAGAGAGATGTTTAATTTAATGGGGGTGTGAATGTATATAATTACCGTATCAAGTACAATTTAATTCGAATTGTGTCATTTCTTTTTTCTCGTTTGGGAGAGGGGAGGGTTGGGATGTAAGGTAGCAATCGGTATCCAAAAAATATACGAAATCGAGAAAATCCTGGAAAATTGGTTATGTTTGAATTGTTACAATTGCAACCCTCTCGGTGCTTGGCTGTGTCCCAACTTTCCTTCGGCTGGAGACTGGGTATCCGGGCTCGCGAGGGTCGGGGCGTGGTGGGGCGGGGCGTGGCGGGGCGGTAGTGGCGTCCGGACCCCCAGCCCCAGCCCCAGCCAGGCCCAGGACCGGGGGGGCCCCCGCGTGGGTCGCAGGTGTATGAGGGATTACTACACCCCACCCCGCCTCACCCCGCCTCACCCCGCCCCGCCCCGCCTGCTCGTAGCCCTTCGCGTTACCATTCCAGCTCGCTGTCGTGTCAGGGAGGCTTGAGACCCGCCAGTGTGACTTTGCGCTCTAAATTGCATTGCTAAAAGATCCTCGTCGACGACAATTTTGAAATCCATTTTTACACAATACACGTAAAATAATGTGCGTTTTTTTTTTCTGTATTCATGTGTATGATTTTTATTTGCAATTGCCTGTCGGCATGTATCGACTTGGCTTCTCTCTTTTTCCCCGTTCCCCTTCCCCCCTCTCTCTCTTTCTATCTCCCTCTCTCTCCCTCTCTATCTCTATCGCTCTCCCACCTTCCTGTGTCGCTGCCGCTATTCCTGTTCCGTGTCCCATCTCTGGAGGGCACGCTTCCACCCCTGCACCTCGAGGGATGCTGCCTGGAGCCATCTTTCGATTATCTACCCCTCCCTAACCCACCCCCCGAACCCGCCACCCCCTTCATCGCACCAGCCTCCCTGCCTCTCTATCTCTCTCTTTCACCTTCATCCTCCTCACTCTTCTCCCCCATCGCTCTCCATCTCTCTCTCTCTCGCCTCTATTCTCTCTCGCTCCTTTCCCCCTTTCCTTTCACCCCTCTCTTCTTGTCCCGCGCCGTCAGTCCCTAGGATAATTGTAGCTTCCTCCAAATGATAATCGTAATAATAATCAAATTGCGTGACAAGTGACAGTCGTGACATTTCGCGCGCGTGCCCGAGCCCGCCCTCTCGCTTGTTCCCTTGCTCGCTCACTTGCTCGCTCACTTTCTCGCTCTCTCGCTCGCTCCCTTGGTCGTTTTCTCGCTCGCTCCCTTTGTCGCCCTCTTGCTCGCTCCCTTGGTCGCCCTCTTGCTCGCTCCCTTGGTCGCCCTCTTGCTTACTCACATGCTCACATACTAGCTTGCTCTCTTGCTCGCTCCCTTGCTCGCTCTCTCGCCGTCAGGCTAACGCTACCCGAAACTCGTGCAACTGGCACGCGCATGCTTACGAAACCCCCTAAAATAATTCGTTGTACCAACGGAAGCGCAACCCCGGCAGCAAACGCACGCCGCGCCTGGCTCTCTCTCTCTCGCACCCGTGCACCTGAGCAGACTAGTCTCTCTCTCCGTCTCTCTCTTTCTTACTCTCTCTTTCGGTCTCTCTCGGTTTTAATGTAGTTGCCGCGAGACACCCTCTCGTATCTCGCTGCGCCAAGTTTTGCTTGTAATTTACCTGTGTTATTATACTGACACCTTTTCCTATCCCGTGCCGGGGCGGCGCGCGCGGAGCGAAGTTTGGCGCGGGGAGCGAGAGAGGGAGAGCGAGCGAGAGCGATCAGGAGAGAGAGGGAAAGCGAGTGAGAGAGAGAGAGGGAGCGAGAGAGGGAGAGAGGGAGAGAGAGAGAGAGAGAGACAGAGAGAGAGAGAGAGAGAGAGAGAGAGAGAGAGAGAGAGGGAGCGAGAGAGGGAGAGAGGGAGAGAGAGAGAGCGAGCGAGAGAGAGAGGGAGGGAGCGAACAAGCGAGAGAGAGAATCTACATGGACCCAGCAGCATGCATGTCAAAAGAACGGCACGTATGTATATCTTGCAGTCCCAAAACAGCGGCGATTTAAAATAGTTTAAGCTCGGGCTTTGAACTTCACTGCGCCTCTATTTAAATGCATCAGGTGTCATGCGCCTCTTCCACCTTCCCCTTGCATTCTGAAAGTTTTTGACCTCTTTTTTTCCCGATCTCTCTCTCTCTCTCTCTCTCTCTCTTTCTCCTCTCTCTCTCTCTCTCTCTCTCTCTCTCTCTCTCTCTCTGTCTTTATCGCCCTCTCTCTCTTCCGTCGTGTCGCGTCGTCCTCCGTCCGCTTCTCTCTGCCCCTTTATTTTTCCGCGGCTATAATGTGATACAGCATGGCAACCCTTTTCGTAATTACATGGCCCTTTCGTCCGCCTGGCACAACCCTTCCCTTCCATACCCCTCCCTCTCTCTCTTACGCTCGCTCTCTCTCTCTCTCTCTCTCTCTCTCTCTCTCTCTCTCTCTCTCTCTCTCTCTCGCAGCCTCGCGCCCATTTAGCGTCAGGGCTCTGCGCTGCGCGGCCTGTTTGGAGGGATGGGGAGGGGGTGAAGAAGGGAGCAGCCACCCCCGTGCATGCATGCCTTAGCCTTGCTGGGAGTAATTAAAGCCCGTCCTCTCTCTCTCTCTCTCTCCCTCTCTCTCTCTCTCTCTTCCCCTCTCTGTTGCTCGCTCTCCTCCCACCCTCCCCTCTCTCGCACGGGGAGATAATGACTAGAAAATTATTTGGCTGTGAGTGGTGCGGCGCTGCCCGGCTCGGCTCGGCTCAGCCCCGAGCGTGGCTCCCGGAGCGTGGCGCGGCTGGGCTCGTGACGAGCCGAGCGCAGGGGAGGGGCGCTAGCGCAGAGCGCTGCCACCTGGATGTCGGGCCGCACGCACATTAGACAGGCTCCATCGGAAGAGAGAGAGAAAAAAAAATGAAATAGCTGTAGTTTAATACTACATTTTAGGATTTTATTTATAAATACACCGATGAATTTTTATCGCTACACACAATAACGTGTTATTGGTGGCCTTCAATACTGACAAAAGGTTCCTTTTTATGTAGCAAGCCACATGGCATTTCTTTTAGAGATAAAAGTCCAAATATTGGCATACAAAAGGGCATTAAACTTAGCAGTCTTTATTTTTAAAACAATATGTTTCTTGTTTTTTGTTTGTTTTTTTTTTTTAAAGTAATTCTTACTTAAAAGTAAATGCAAAAGCTTTGGTATTGTAAGCTATCATTTTTTTAGCGAAATATTTTTTTGTACAGTGGTGCAACAAGGGAAACTGCGCAGCTTCAAGTTTTCGCTAGTTGACTGCTTTTGATTGTCGATGCTGGGTGATGGGGGTGGGGGTGGCTGGAGGGGGCGTGGTGGGGCGGGGCGGGGCTGGGTGGGGTGCGGTATGGCGTGGTGAGACGTTTCTGATGGGTCAGCGCGCTGGGTGCGTCTTTGGGATTGCCCTGATCTGCCTTCAGGCACGTGCTAGCTCTGTCCCTCTCCTCTCCTCTCCTCTCCTCTCCTCTCCTCTCCTCTCCTCTCCTCTCCTCTCCCTCCCCCAGTCTCCAATCCTCTCACGCGCACAGGGCACGGCGCGGCCCCGGCTGAGAAGCTTGCTGGACACTCTTGAAAACCTTTTAGGTCGCACACTTGAACCCAAGGAATATCCTCTTCGTAAACTTGCAGTGTAAATGCTACGGCCGCTTTGTGTGCCGAAATTTCGGCATTCCTCTGGAATGCTAATTTTCGGCCTTTTTGAACGTCGATTTTCGGCATTCTCCATGAAAAATGCCAAAGTTCGGCATTCAGACATGCCGAAAAATGGCATTCTTCTGTCGAAAGACATTTACAGCGTGTCCTACTGTGTGCAATTGTTTACAAATGTTCACACATTTACTTGTTCAATTGTACGAATAGAAATTCACACACTTAGAAGTATGCGACATTCACAGACTAGGGTTTGACTCGTGAAGCAAAAAATTTAAAACACTAAATATATCTGTTTTCTTTTTACGTGCAATGCTGTCCTCTTGAATAATGTCTCTGGTTTGTTTTAAATTTGATTTGTCAAAGCATTCCAAACGGTCTTGCTCGGTTTGTGTCTAAATGTTGTCTGTCTCTCTTGTGTTGCAGGTGAGTTTGTGTTTGACACTCTGAGATCGGGATCCCCGCCACCGGCCAAACCGGGGTTCGGTAAGTCTGGGCGCAGGAGGGGAGGGGGCGGGGGACTCCGTAGGGCTTTATCCTGGGGGCTCTCTCCCTCTCTCACCCTCTCTCACCCTCTCTCTCCCTCTCTCTCTCTCTCTCCCCCTCTCTCCTCTCTCTCCTCTCCCTCTCTCCCTCTCTCCCTCCCCCCTACATTACACCCCTGCCCTCCCCGCCCCTTCACGTCTCAAACTTTGAGGCGCATCGCTCTACGACGTCCGATATTGGCTCCGGGGACCTCTCGCTGGAACAGTTTGCAAGTGTCTGCATTCGTTCCAGGCGGTTTGCCCGTGCGCTCGCTCGCCCCTTGCAATCCCTGCCCTGCTACCCCCTCTCCCCTCCCCGCCCCTCCCCCTCCCCTCCCCTCCTCCCTCCCTCCCCGTCCTCTCCGGACAACGAGATCCCCCACCGCCCCTCCCCTCCCCTCCTCCGCGGCCGCTAAAAGTTGGAAGGCGCGGCGGAGACCGGAGCCGTCAGCACCTCCGGCCGGCCCGGCTCCGGCTTAACCCGTCCAAGTTTCCTGTCGCGAAGATTTTTTTTTCTATAAATTCCGTCATCCCCATTTGCGCGCTTTTCTTCTAAAACTATTAAGTAGGTTACATCTCGTCGAAAAATTCCCGTTTTCTTTTATAATCAAGAAGCTTATAGTTTATATTTAAAGAAACAATCCATTAATTTTCCTTTCTAAATAAGAAATTGACTGAACACTCAAAGCCCTAAGTGTCTAAAACCAAGAAAAATACTTGGCAACGCAAGTGCAAAATAAATCTCAATGTAGCTGAGAGTATTTTGCACTTGTATCGAGAATCAGTTTTTTGGTGTGTAGAAATAAAAGTTGACAAGAAGTGCTGCCGGGGAGGGCAGAGCAGCGGCGGGGCCAGCCGACAGTGTTTAGCGCGCACCTGTGGAGGTTCTAGCGGCAGCGGCATCGGGCGTGGAACCCACCCACCCTTACCAAAACCCATACCGCCCCGCCCCGCCCCACCCCGCCCTGCCCCGCCTCACCCCGCCCCACCCCGCGACGCCACGTCCCTCCCCGCTGGACTAATTTATCTGCAACGTGCTCGGTGTGCGTATAGCTGCTCATGGCGGGGTAAAGCGCCGCGCGAACCCGCCACGCCACGCCCCGCCCCACCCCCCCCCCCTCCCCCCCGCCCCCCCCCGCCCCGCCCCGCACACGCCACCACGCCGCTCTGGTCCATCCGGTTGCTGGCTGGGTGCCCCCCCCCCCCCTCTCCCCCTTCCACTTCTCAATTACGATCTCATCGGGAAATTCGGGTGCGAGTGGTTTTCCTGCTCCTGGCGTCCTATGCGGACGCGGCCAGCTCCTCCTCCTCCCCCATGCACTATGATTTAATACGGCAGCGTGACCACAGAGTGGTCATGCTGCGCTCAATACACAGTAAAAAAATTTCCGGGAAGTTCCCGGTTAAATCCGGAAAGTAAATTTTCCGCATGCGAGAAATCCAATAACATGTATGGATATGCCGAAAAATAGCACCCGGAAAATTGCTCGCCGGATTCAACCGGGAACTTCCCGGATTTTATTTTTTTTGCTGTGTATATAAATTGTCAGTACGAATTGAGGTATCGATTCACCCT